>CAUHTR010007277.1:0-76952 GCA_959609185.1 Schmidtea polychroa | reverse complement strand
TTGATTCCGTATGTAACTGTTAACATAGATTATGATGGCAGACTGACTACGAGGATAATTTCCTTGAAATATATTTCGTTTGTTTGGCATTTTCGAGTTTTTATTAAAAATTGGACATCATTTTTTTGGTATTTAAATATAAATTAATTTATAGTTTAAAACAACTATTGCTTATTATATCAATTTATTAAATTTTAATAATTACATTAAAATTTCTACAGTTTAATTTAAGTTTTAACATACTTCGATTTTTTAGGTTTCATATCTTCTAATCCCAATATGCTTATATCAAATTTTCCTGATAGACCTTCGGACGAATAAACTCTAATTAATAAAATATGTGCAGTTTTGTCATGGATGATTTCAATCGAAACTTCTATATTGCTTTCGGGACTATCGACAAATTCTAAAGGAATATTCGGAATCGAAATTCTCTTTAACTGACTAAAAGGATTAAGAAGAAACATTTTTTCATTTGACGTTTGTTCTTTACCGGAAATTTTGCTTTCTGACTGGGAAATTACAGATGATTGCTTGTTGATAACAAATGGTGATCTTAAGTTTTCTCTATACACTTTTCCTTTCTCTGTCTCATAATCTGTGTAGCATAAATTAATACAACAATCAAAGACATTGCAAAGACAATCTACGACTGTGCTAATATAAAACATTTATTCTACTACAAATCATGAAACCTACACAAAAAATATTCAAAATGCACCAAAGATCAAAATCGTCCTATCAAAGTGATCAACTACGCATTTATAAATGAAATTTTTTTATATTTTTAAACAAAATATTCGATTTTATCAAGCTTTTAGTTAATTTATAAATTAAAATAGTAGTATATTAATAGTAATAATTATAGTAATAATAATAATATTACTAATAATACTATAAAGTGATTTCTTTGTAGCAGTATTAATTAAATGTTAAACAATTAAATAATATCAGCCTTTTGCAATAATAATAACAATAATAATAATAATAATAATAATAATAATAATAATAATAATAATAATAATAATAATAATAATAATAATAATAATAATAATAATAATAATAATAATAATAATAATAATAATAATAATAATAATAATAATAATAATAATAATAATAATAATAATAATAATAATAATAATAATAATAATAATTATAATAATAAAAATAATAATAAAATTAAAACTTTAAAATATCTAATTGAATTTCAAAACTATTTATAAAATTTCTTATGAAAATAATCTAATATTAATTATAGAATTATAAAATTAAAATTTACGTTGATTTCTTTGGCTTGTAATTTTCTGGACCTATTACGCATACGTCAAAAATATAGGATATTTTTGTGGAAAACAAAGTGATTGATAAAACATGTGTTAGTTTATTGAAAATCATTTTAATGAGCACCCGATATTCATTTTCATTTTTGAAAAATAATCAAGCGAACCAGATTTTGTTAAACTTCTGAAAGGTTGAGAAGCTAAAAGGGAGCTTTTTTCAGAAGTTTGTTCGAAAATATTTTCAGTTTGATTGATATCGTTGTTGACATTTACTGAATCTAATGAACATTGTTTTGTAACCATGAATGGGGATTTATTGTATTCTTTGGAAATTTTAGACTTTTTCTTATCAATGTCTTTGTAACATAAATTAATACAACAGTCGAATACACAACAGAAACAATCAGAAACTGTTGAAAAGAAAAACATAATTTGTAAAACTTGTTGTTATACTTTATTATACAATAGCTTAAAAGTTTTTGTAAGATAAATTTTGACAAATCAAAATTTAGAAACATAAAATATTTTCATAATATTAACCAATAGAATGATATTTAATTTATAATTTCACCACTAAAAACTGTTTCACTGTTTATAAATAAAGTTAATTAAATTTTTACTGTTAGATGCTTTGAGTGGGTAAACAAATCTTTTCAAAATCTATTTTCTGACAGGTAAATTAATTTTTAATTAAATTAGAATAAAAATTTATTTCACTCCACAATAAAAAATATTTATGGTTTTTTTCTAAAAATAAGGTTTTTACAATTGACAACTATTCTGAAATATTTTTGGTATAAACATTGTTTTTGGTAACAAAATACGCTGAATAAGCATAAAAACTTTAAAACTAACAGAGTCTCATAGACATTTCTTAGAAATCAAATCAAATTATGTCTGACAAAAACATGGTAAAAAAGTTAAAAACCCCAAATATGAGCATGATGATTAGAGTTATGATTTTGGGTCATTTTCTTTCAAAACATTTTTCCTGTGCTTTCAGTAGATGGATCATTCAGAATCATATCAATATAAATCATTCATTTTTGAGGTTTTTAATTTAAAAATTATAAAAAGATCACGCACGCACTTGTTTCTAATTTGCAGACCAGGACATAAATGTAGCATTAATATTTATGTTGGGTTATTGAGTTGGTGATAAATTTAAATGTTACTCTGACTCCAAACTTGTCTTGATACGATCCAAAAATAACACTTGACAACAGAAATCTTTATTGATAATCACAAATAAACTTTCTCTTTACACTGACAATCAATTCAACATTCTGATCGGCGAGAAATAGCACTTGCGTATAACACCGGATTAAAAGATTACAAACTACTGATTGGTTTATCAACTTGGACTTTGAGTTGGTTGTTTTCTCTGACCTTCACAAATTTATTCAAATACTCAAGTAACTTCTTTGTTTGATTTTTCACTAATTTTTTTCTACAACTCTTCTTTAATAATTATTCTCCACAATCGTTTTCTTTACAATTATTTTTCACAATTATTTCTCCAACAACGTTTCGTCCAACGTTGTCTAATTTTTCTCCAATAATTTTATCTCTCAAATCATCTCTCAAATTGTCTCTCAAATTGTTTCTCAAATTTTCTTCCAAATTGTCTCAATTTCGCGCCACTTTTGTCTCGCTTTTTGTCTGATTTTGTCTCTGATAGTTTTTCTTTATACAGTTTGCTTATATTGTGGCACTCAAGATAATCAAGCGTTTTTTCATTTTCTTTCTCCTGCTTTCCCCGACTATTCCATTTTTATCTCTGACAGCTGTCAAGTTATTTTCCCCTTTTCCTTATTTGTTTGACAGCCTTCTCCCATTAATTCTGTCATCAATGGCAAACTGTCGAGATAAGGATATTGTTGTTTTCCTTTCTCCCCGATTTCAAAATTCCTTTTCCTTTTTGTACTAATTAATTAGTACTGACCTAGGTTTTTATTTTCTTGTTTAATTTCTTTTGTTTCATTCCTCTTTCTCATTTCTCATTTCTTTTTACTTCCGTTTTCTTTTCTGAGTTTCCATAGATCGTCCCAGGTAATTTTATTTATTTATTTATAAATTGTTATTTAGGTATCCTCAACATTTATATTTTTTATAATACATATTTAATTTATATATAATTTGTAATATACATCTAAAATATAATTATAATCATGAAAAAACCATTAATTTATTTATACTTTCAAATATAATAGTCAATAAGTCATTTTCAAATGCAAAATAGGGTATTACATGATTTGTTAATATTTATCGTTGTTTGTAATATGTAATCAAAGTACTGGCAAATTATCCGATGAATGCTTGGATGAAAATGTTTCTATTATGTCACTTGAAGCAGTAATGGAACCTGATACACAGATAAAAAAGAGAAAATACCAATGTCTGCTGCAAATCTTGTAACAAGGTATGCCTTATCAACAAGACAAGCTTCAAGAGTCTGCAACAGCTTAGGTAGCGAAAGCGATGGTCATATATCAACCACGTCACAAAGTGGAGTGTGGAGAAAAGTAATTAGAGAGGGCGAAAGAAAGGTTTCTGAAATAAAATGCGCTCTGCAATGCGAAAGTGGTTTATGTCTACATTTCGATAGTAAACGGATGTTAAATAATGAATACCAAGTTGTGTGCTTAAAAGGTTCGTTTCGAAGTTTAAATCTTGGAATACATATTTGTAGAAGTGGTTCTGCAGAAGATATATTCAATCAATCGAAGAATACTTTAGATCTATTCAAAGCTTGTAAATACATCAAAATGGTAGTCTGTGACACAACTGAGGTTAATACTGGTCTAAGAAATGGAATTATTGCGCAGCTTCAAACCGAATTTCAAAGAAAGGCTATAATAAACCACAATATATAGGTTGTCAAAATCATATTCTGAACCTAGTTCTTAGAAATTTAATCGACTTCAGCTTTCCAACTCACTCACAGAGTCCGAATATTAATTATGAATTTGTTGATTTAATTATCAGCTCATACAAGTCTCTTGAGAAAACCTACTGTGGAAGACGGAACTACCTTTTATTAAAAAACCTAGATGATGAGATGATTTTAAATTTTTGTTTGAGCTATGTGAGGCATACAAATGGTACACGAGCTTTGGCAAATTTTCTACCATCAAATGGCGAAAATTTCCATCAATTCATAATAGAAGATGGAACTCTCGAACAACGTCCGTTATAATTGCCTATTTTCTCATGCAACAGTGTCGCGAGAGGCTGTCCAATCTTTATCATTTCATAGTCACAGTATGGGCAGCACCATAAATCCCCGATCAATATTTTAATGCCCATGTTTATGACGAGCTTTTTCTTGGTATCTCTAAATTCCGATATCAGAAGGCAATAAAATACTTCAAAAGACATTGGTTAAATGAAGAAGTTAAATGATGAAATTGCTAATAATAATAATAATAATAATAATAATAATAATAATAATAATAATAATAATAATAATAATAATAATAATAATAATAATAATAATAATAATAATAATAATAATAATAATAATAATAATAATAATAATAATAATAATAATAATAATAATAATAATAATAATAATAATCAAATAAGTTTTGGTGTCGTAGATGTCACCAGTGATTTAAATAATAATCACATTATATTAAAAATGGACGTTTCGTCTTTGGATTTGAAAACAGTCTCTGTACCAGATATTTTATTAAATAAATTAAATTTTTATGTAAATAAACTAAAATCTTGTAAAATCCAATTTTGTCTAAAAGTGGAAGTAGGTAGAAAGTAGCCCGCTGCAGCAATGACCCCCCCCGGGGGGGGGGGGTCTCGATGGTCCTGGGATTTTCAATACAAAAAAAAAATTTTTCAATACAAAAACGATGGTCCTGGGATTTTCAATACAAAAAATTTTTTTCTATACAAAAATCCGACTACCACTAAAAAAGCCAACGATTTATCACACTATAGTGAGGGGGTCTCGATGGTCCTGGGATTTTCAATACAAAAAATTTTTTTTCAATACAAAAATCCAACTACCAATAAAAAAGCATGGATTTTTCAGACTATAGTGAGGGGGTTTCGATGGTCCTGGGATTTTCAATACAAAAAGGCGGTCTCAATAAAAAAAGCATGGTAATTTAAGGTCTCAGGATATTTTCAATACAAAAAGACAGTCTTCAATAAAAAACAGTGGTAATTTAAGGTCTCAGGATATTTTGAATACAAAAAGGTGGTCTACACTAAAAAAGCCAAGGATTTTTCATACTATAGTGAGGTGGGTCTCCTTGGTCCTGAGAAAAAGGTGGTCTACACTAAAAAACGTGGTAAAATTTTCAATTAAAGTAAATAATGGTCCTAAAAATTGAATTACAGTAAATAACGGTCCTAAAAAATTAAATTAAAGTAAATGATGGTCCAAATTTTTGAATTACAGTAAATAATGGTAAAAAATTTTCAATTAAAGTAAATTATGACTCAAATTTTTTAATTAAAGTAAATTATGGGTCTAAAAATTAAATTACAGTAAATTATGGTTCTTAAAAATTAAATTACAGTAAATAATGGTCCAAATTTTTAAATATCAGTAAATTGTGGTTCTAAAAATTAAATTAAAGTAAATTAAGGTTCAAATTTTTCAATTAAAGTAAATTATGGTCCAAATTTTTGAATTACAGTAAATAATGGTCCAAATTTTTGAATTACAGTAAATAATGGTTCTAAAAATTGAATTACAGTAAATTATGGTTCTAAAAAATTAAATTACAGTAAATTATGGTTCTTAAAAATTAAATTACAGTAAATAATGGTCCAAATTTTTCAATTACAGTTAATTATGGTTCTAAAAAATTAAATTAAAGTTAATTAAGGTCCAAATTTTAAAATTAAGTAATCAATGGTCAAAAATTTTAAATTAAAGTTAAATAAGTAAATTAAAGTAATAATTTTTAAATAAGTAATGTAATAAGTAAATTAAAGTAAGATTTTAAAATTTATTAACAAAAAGTTGAAATAATAGAAGGTGTTTGAGAATTGAAATTTTTTAATAGAAATTTTTATGGAATAATTTTTTAAGTTAATTTTTAATGGAAATTTTTTATGAAATATTTTTCAATGATAATTTAAGATGGAAATTTTTAAGATAATTTTTAATGAAAATTTCTATGAAATATTTTACAAAGACAAATTTTAATAATAATTCAACAACAAACCAACAACTTAGTACCAACAACCAGTAACTTACGAACATGTATTAACAACCAGATACCTACAACTAGTTACTAACAACTAGGTACCAAATACCAAGTACTTACAACTAGTTACTTACAATCAGTTACCTGCTACCAAATACTTTCAACATGATACCACGTACTAAATAACTCTCAAACAACCAGATACTTACAACCAATTACCAGATACCAAGTACCTACAACTAGTTACTAACAACCAGTTACCTGCTACTAAGTACCTACAACCAACTAGCTACCACCTACCAAGTACCTACAACCAACATCAACCAGGTACAAAGCATTAATTACCAACTACTAAGTACCTACAACCACCTACCCATTAACTAGTTACTAAGTACTATCAACCAACTAGGTACTAGATACCAAGTACTAACAACCAACAACAACCAGGTACTAATCATTAATTACCAATTACTAAGTACCTACAACCATCTACCAAGTACATACAACCAAGTTCTAAGCATTATTAACCAACTACTAAGTACCTACAACCGACTAGCTACCACCTACCAAGTACCACCAACAACGAGATACCTACAACTAGATACTAACAACTAGTTACCAGATACCTACTACTCACAGCCGTCAACAACCAGGTACTAAGCATCATCAACCAAGTAATAACAACTAGATACCTAGTACTTACAACCAGATGACCACATGAAATTATTGGTTAAATAAGTAAATTAATGTCTAATTTTTAAATTAAGTAATCAATGGTCTAAAATATTAAAGTTAAAGTTAATTTAAGATGAAGATTTTCTGGGATTTCCAATGTTAATTTTAGATGCAAATCTTCGTCAATTAATCAATGACCACATGAAATTATTAGTTAAATATGAAAATAAGGGTTATAATTAGTTGTTTAGTAAATTATGGTGTAAAATTAAGAAATAAAGAATAATTAGGTAAATTAAGGATAAATTAAGGAAAATTAAGGTTCAAAATTTAAAATTAAGTAACCAATGGTTCAAATTTTAAATTAAAGCTAAATAAGTAAATTAAAGTAAGATTTTTAAATTTATTATCAAAAGATTGAATAACCACCAACTTTTTTGAGAAATGTAATTTTTAATGAAAATTTAAATGGAAATATTTTTTAAGTTAATTTTAAATGTAAAATTTTTTAAGTTAATTTTAATGAAATAATTTTTTAAGTTAATTTTTAATGGAAATTTTAATGGAATAATAATAATAATAATAATAATAATAATAATAATAATAATAATAATAATAATAATAATAATAATAATTCAACAGTTCCCAACAATCGGTTACTAAATATTTTTAACTAGATGCTAACAAATAAATACTTTCAACATGATCCCAAGTACTAACTAACTCTCAAACAACCACATACTTACAACTAACTACTTACAATCAACTAAATATTCTTTATTGTATTTTATGAATTGTATACCACAACTCAATCACTTTAAAACACCACGTGAAATTCGAAATAATTTAAATTACAATGAAGGACTAATGAATTCTAATTTACAAAACATTTTTCTTTTAATTGATTACTACTGACTTATTATTGCAAAGTAAAAATCACATTCAATAAATACTTATTGTTGATCAGTTTTATTATATATACTCTGAGTTTATCCGACAGGATGTTTTGACCCCCTAAGGGTACAGGTCGTAAGGGTACTGGTCGTAAGGGTATTAGTCGTAAAGGTACTGGTCGTAAGGCTATTGGTAACACTCAACCACCACCTACTCATTAATTAACTACCATGTACTAACAACCAGGTCTCAAACAACTAAATACTAAACACTTACAACCCACAACAACCAGCTACTAAGCATTATCAACCTACAACTATATAACAACACTGTACCAGCTACCAAATACAAGATACCAAGTACCAACAATCAACTAACCACACATAAAAATAATAGCAATTAAATACAAAATATTCTTCATCACATACACTATCTTCTTATCAAAATCTAAAAAGTCAATCAGATACCAACTACCAACTACCAAGTACTAACAACCAACTACCTACAACCAACAACTATGTACTAACAAATTGATCTTTAAAAGAAAAATACTCATCACTTGAAAAATTAGATGGAAAATTAATTGAACTCAAGACATCAATAACTTGGTAAAAATTGATTAAATAATTGCAAAAATTTAAATTTACTCAAAATAAATATCATAAAAATTTAATTAATAGACAAGAAAGAATTCTATTCATTAATCATCCAGTAAATAAAAAAATACTGATCATTCAAGTTGAATCGACTAAGATAATAAATTAATAATATAAGATTTAGTAGATAATTGATTTAGATTGAATAAATTAATTGAAATAAAATTAATTTTAATTATTTTTTTTTAAAAATAATACATGTACTCAAATTGATCGACTGAATGCTCAAAATATTCAAAAATCAGTATAAATTCATTAAAATTATCAATGTCATCAATCTACAATAAAAATAATTATCATTAAATTCCAAAAGAGACTAGAAAACTAACAAACCAGAAAATTCATTCAAATGACAATAATTGGTATATTCAAGCGAATTCTCTAATAAAATCATCTAAAAAGAATCATTTCGCCTGAAATATCTCTATTTTTAAAGATTAGTATCTTATCGATAAGTACTTGTTAAATATCATATATTCACCTCAAACTAACAAGATTCCTTAAAATCCCTTAAATGACTATATTTCTACCCTTAATCAATATTATTACAAATAATTCAATAAAATCATCTAAAAAGCATCAAATTTCCCAAAAATAACTCTATCTTTAAAGATTAGTATTTTATCGATAAATATCCTTAAAAGGTTATATATTTACCTCAGACTAATAAGATTCCTTAAAATCCCCTTTAAATGACTATAATTCTAACTTTAATTCGTATTATCACAAATATTTCCCTATAAAACAGGTAAAATCATTAACTCTAAATAATTTATAAAATCTAATGATAAAACCGGTTATAATTAAATTTTTGTTAATCACTGTACTCGAAATTTAAAATAAATATTGCTTGAAATTTGACTGTACAATATAACTGAGTAGTTGCATAGAAAGATTAAATTTATCCATATTTCTTCAAATGATCATTTTTACCGATATCCAACCGATTTAATTACTAATTAAAATCACCCGATAGATTTCTCCCAATAAAGATCAATTTTCTTTAGTCGACGTTTTAAATCAATATTTCCAACTTTTGTCGTTGTCCGTCTAAATAAAGATAAAAAATAATTTAAAGTTGATATCAATCCCAATTATCTGTAAAGATTTCATTGTCAAAACCAAGTTAATCGATCATTAACCCTACTTAATAAAACATAAGTCTAAATTAATATACAATGAATTAATCACAACCTAATAAAACGATATAATTATTATTGATTCATAACTAATGTATTGCAATTTCCCTTAAAACATTGATATTTTACCAACATCTCCCTTACAATGATATATTCCCATCTTAACCCATCCTTAATTAAATTAAATCGACTATATCCCCTTAAAAGATCATATATTCCCACCTTATCCGATCTCTCATTAAATCTAACCGACTATATCGCCTCAAAATATCATATATTCCCATCTTAACCCATTCTTCATTAAATTCAATCGACTATATCTCCCTTACAATGATATATTCCCATCTTAACCGATCTCTCATTAAATCTAACCGACTATATCCCCCTTAAAAGATCATATTTTCCCATCTTAATCGATCTCTCATTAAATATTTCTACCTCTTTAAACATCTAACCAAATATATCCCTCAATTCTACCCACTTGAATCCTCCTTTAATTCAGTCAATCCTCTTAAAATCCTTAAAGAATTCTTCAAAAAATATGAATTTTCATAAACACCAAATATTCTACCATTGAAATAATTTAGAAGCTAAATAATAAGAGCCCACTAAAAGATCAAAATTCACTAAAATTTTCTACAAATATTTACCATCAAATACTGGAGATGATATATATTGGATTGATCATAATTCTTCATCGATTCAACCAATCATTTTCAAGCAATAACAGCAAACTAAATTTCAGTATATTCTACAATCATTTTCAAGTAAATTTAAAGTTAACTAGTTTCTTAGCTCATGTTTTTTAAAGTTCATCAATGAGTAAATATTCTTAGAAAATTATTGAAAAAATTATTTAGTGAAATATATTACAAACTTATCATTAAAAATTTATTCTATCACTTAATTATTAATCTAATTGTCAATGAAATTAATTTTTATTTAAAAACTATTCAATAAAATACAACTAATTATCAAGAAATTAATTAAATTTATCAATTAAATTTATCAGTCAACATGAAATTCTTAGAAAATTATTCAATATCCTCATAAAAATTTATCCACTTGATTATTGTAAAAACTCTAATTATTAACATTGAAAATAAATTTTATTTAAAATTAAAAAACCAATCAATAAAAATACATTCAATTATCAAGAAATTAATTAAATTTACCTTAGAATTAGCATTAAATTACAGAAATTCACAAAAATAATGGAAATTCACAAAAATGATAAAAATTCGCAAAAATAATAGAAATTTATGAAAATGATAGATATCCACGAAAAATTACGGAAATTCATGAAAATATTAGAAATTCACAAAAAATGATAGAAATTCATAAAAATGATAGAAATTTACTTGAATAAAACCATCAACTCTAAAAATTATCAATGCCTTAAACAACAAATTTGTCTAAATAATCATTCAAATAAAAACATTAAATACCTTTACGACTAATACACTTACGACATGTTGAATGTGAGTAGTACCCTTGTGAGCAATACCCATAGGGGGACAGAATATTTTTTCGGATAAACTCAGAGTATATATTAATTAACTCATTCAAATTTATCATTGAATCAGTAAATTATCATAAATTTCGATAAAAATTCTAATGTGGTAAGCAATGAAAAGAGAAATATTCTTTAAACTTAGATAAAACTAACAATGAAGGTGGTAAGAATCATTAAAGTGAGAAAATTATTCATTACTCGATGATAAATTCAAATGGATGAAAATAATTGGTAGAATAATTTATTAATGGGCATAGATAAGAAAAAAGGTTGATAAGAATGGAAATATATTAATTGAATTTATTTAAAATTATTTCATAAAATTCATAAAAAAAAACTTTTAAAAGAAATATTTGTGGAGATGTTTTAGGTGAAAATTAATCAAAATCGGCGGAATATAATTGATTAAATATCGAGGATGGGGGTTATAATTAATGGAAAATCAATGGGATACAAATGATTAAATAGTGGAAAATCCGGGAATATAAGTGATTAATTAATGGAATATTGAGAATCGGAGGAATATCAATGAGAAGGATATATAATTTAAACTAGTTTATTACATAACAAGCCGCGACTAGTTTATTACATAACAAGCCGTGAATGATATTTTATTGAGAATTATTGATTAGATCTTTTTTTTAATTTTTGACTAAAATAAATTCTAAAATAATAGCAAATTATTACTAAAATGTTTTAATTTGCATTATGTATTTCAAAAACAATTATCATAAAAGATAATAATATATATATATATATATATATATATATATATATATATATATATATATATATATATATATATATATATATATATTACCCTTTTCATTCAAAATAAGTTAAATATTCAAATATAAGTCTTAGAAAATACAATCAAAATTAAATTTTAAAAATATAAATTTTATAAGTTTTTCAAATTCTCGAATAATGTAAATAAGAAATTAATCTATTACCAGTTACATACTTTTAAACTTATTGATGGAATAAAACATTAGAAATAAAAAGTGTTTTTTTGTATAAGTACTTGTAATAATAGCTATATATTATTAAATTTACTATTCTACACTAAATATTTCGAAAACAAATATCATAATATGAATTATATTACTCCTTTCAATCAAAGTAAATTAAATGTATCATTCAAATACAATTAAAATTAAATCATCAATTTATTACTTTAATTTAAAAATAAAAATTTTATATGTAAATGCGAATAAGAAATTGATTTATTAACAGTTCTAAACTTTTTAAACTTATTGATTAGGCAGTAGAAACTAACTTTTTTTTCAAAAAGTCCTTTAACATTGTATTCTATTTATTATCAAATTAACTATTTTACACTAAAATATTTCAATTTAGAAAAAAAAATCATCATAATATTGAATGTGATACTTCAATCAAAATAAGTTAATACTCAAATATATGTCTTATAAAGTACAATCAAAATTAAATACTTCACTAAATTTTAAGTAAAGTTTTTTAAATTCTCTGGTAAATGTTAACAAGATATTGATTTATTAATCATTATAGACTTTTTATACTTATTATCGAAATTAAACAATAGAATGATATTCAAAATATGTACAATTTAAAAATAAAATTAAAATTAAATAACATACTTTAAAAATGTTGGTAAAATATCATTCACGGCTTGTTATGTAATAAACTAGTCGCGGCTTGTTATGTAATAAACTAGTTTAAATTATATATCCTTCTCATTGATATTCCTCCGATTCTCAATATTCCATTAATTAATCACTTATATTCCCGGATTTTCCACTATTTAATCATTTGTATCCCATTGATTTTCCATTAATTATAACCCCCATCCTCGATATTTAATCAATTATATTCCGCCGATTTTGATTAATTTTCACCTAAAACATCTCCACAAATATTTCTTTTAAAAGTTTTTTTTTATGAATTTTATGAAATAATTTTAAATAAATTCAATTAATATATTTCCATTCTTATCAACCTTTTTTCTTATCTATGCCCATTAATAAATTATTCTACCAATTATTTTCATCCATTTGAATTTATCATCGAGTAATGAATAATTTTCTCACTTTAATGATTCTTACCACCTTCATTGTTAGTTTTATCTAAGTTTAAAGAATATTTCTCTTTTCATTGCTTACCACATTAGAATTTTTATCGAAATTTATGATAATTTACTGATTCAATGATAAATTTGAATGAGTTAATTAATATATACTCTGAGTTTATCCGAAAAAATATTCTGTCCCCCTATGGGTATTGCTCACAAGGGTACTACTCACATTCAACATGTCGTAAGTGTATTAGTCGTAAAGGTATTTAATGTTTTTATTTGAATGATTATTTAGACAAATTTGTTGTTTAAGGCATTGATAATTTTTAGAGTTGATGGTTTTATTCAAGTAAATTTCTATCATTTTTATGAATTTCTATCATTTTTTGTGAATTTCTAATATTTTCATGAATTTCCGTAATTTTTCGTGGATATCTATCATTTTCATAAATTTCTATTATTTTTGCGAATTTTTATCATTTTTGTGAATTTCTGTAATTTAATGCTAATTCTAAGGTAAATTTAATTAATTTCTTGATAATTGAATGTATTTTTATTGATTGGTTTTTTAATTTTAAATAAAATTTATTTTCAATGTTAATAATTAGAGTTTTTACAATAATCAAGTGGATAAATTTTTATGAGGATATTGAATAATTTTCTAAGAATTTCATGTTGACTGATAAATTTAATTGATAAATTTAATTAATTTCTTGATAATTAGTTGTATTTTATTGAATAGTTTTTAAATAAAAATTAATTTCATTGACAATTAGATTAATAATTAAGTGATAGAATAAATTTTTAATGATAAGTTTGTAATATATTTCACTAAATAATTTTTTCAATAATTTTCTAAGAATATTTACTCATTGATGAACTTTAAAAAACATGAGCTAAGAAACTAGTTAACTTTAAATTTACTTGAAAATGATTGTAGAATATACTGAAATTTAGTTTGCTGTTATTGCTTGAAAATGATTGGTTGAATCGATGAAGAATTATGATCAATCCAATATATATCATCTCCAGTATTTGATGGTAAATATTTGTAGAAAATTTTAGTGAATTTTGATCTTTTAGTGGGCTCTTATTATTTAGCTTCTAAATTATTTCAATGGTAGAATATTTGGTGTTTATGAAAATTCATATTTTTTGAAGAATTCTTTAAGGATTTTAAGAGGATTGACTGAATTAAAGGAGGATTCAAGTGGGTAGAATTGAGGGATATATTTGGTTAGATGTTTAAAGAGGTAGAAATATTTAATGAGAGATCGATTAAGATGGGAAAATATGATCTTTTAAGGGGGATATAGTCGGTTAGATTTAATGAGAGATCGGTTAAGATGGGAATATATCATTGTAAGGGAGATATAGTCGATTGAATTTAATGAAGAATGGGTTAAGATGGGAATATATCATTGTAAGGGAGATGTTGGTAAAATATCAATGTTTTAAGGGAAATTGCAATACATTAGTTATGAATCAATAATAATTATATCGTTTTATTAGGTTGTGATTAATTCATTGTATATTAATTTAGACTTATGTTTTATTAAGTAGGGTTAATGATCGATTAACTTGGTTTTGACAATGAAATCTTTACAGATAATTGGGATTGATATCAACTTTAAATTATTTTTTATCTTTATTTAGACGGACAACGACAAAAGTTGGAAATATTGATTTAAAACGTCGACTAAAGAAAATTGATCTTTATTGGGAGAAATCTATCGGGTGATTTTAATTAGTAATTAAATCGGTTGGATATCGGTAAAAATGATCATTTGAAGAAATATGGATAAATTTAATCTTTCTATGCAACTACTCAGTTATATTGTACAGTCAAATTTCAAGCAATATTTATTTTAAATTTCGAGTACAGTGATTAACAAAAATTTAATTATAACCGGTTTTATCATTAGATTTTATAAATTATTTAGAGTTAATGATTTTACCTGTTTTATAGGGAAATATTTGTGATAATACGAATTAAAGTTAGAATTATAGTCATTTAAAGGGGATTTTAAGGAATCTTATTAGTCTGAGGTAAATATATAACCTTTTAAGGATATTTATCGATAAAATACTAATCTTTAAAGATAGAGTTATTTTTGGGAAATTTGATGCTTTTTAGATGATTTTATTGAATTATTTGTAATAATATTGATTAAGGGTAGAAATATAGTCATTTAAGGGATTTTAAGGAATCTTGTTAGTTTGAGGTGAATATATGATATTTAACAAGTACTTATCGATAAGATACTAATCTTTAAAAATAGAGATATTTCAGGCGAAATGATTCTTTTTAGATGATTTTATTAGAGAATTCGCTTGAATATACCAATTATTGTCATTTGAATGAATTTTCTGGTTTGTTAGTTTTCTAGTCTCTTTTGGAATTTAATGATAATTATTTTTATTGTAGATTGATGACATTGATAATTTTAATGAATTTATACTGATTTTTGAATATTTTGAGCATTCAGTCGATCAATTTGAGTACATGTATTATTTTTAAAAAAAAATAATTAAAATTAATTTTATTTCAATTAATTTATTCAATCTAAATCAATTATCTACTAAATCTTATATTATTAATTTATTATCTTAGTCGATTCAACTTGAATGATCAGTATTTTTTTATTTACTGGATGATTAATGAATAGAATTCTTTCTTGTCTATTAATTAAATTTTTATGATATTTATTTTGAGTAAATTTAAATTTTTGCAATTATTTAATCAATTTTTACCAAGTTATTGATGTCTTGAGTTCAATTAATTTTCCATCTAATTTTTCAAGTGATGAGTATTTTTCTTTTAAAGATCAATTTGTTAGTACATAGTTGTTGGTTGTAGGTAGTTGGTTGTTAGTACTTGGTAGTTGGTAGTTGGTATCTGATTGACTTTTTAGATTTTGATAAGAAGATAGTGTATGTGATGAAGAATATTTTGTATTTAATTGCTATTATTTTTATGTGTGGTTAGTTGATTGTTGGTACTTGGTATCTTGTATTTGGTAGCTGGTACAGTGTTGTTATATAGTTGTAGGTTGATAATGCTTAGTAGCTGGTTGTTGTGGGTTGTAAGTGTTTAGTATTTAGTTGTTTGAGACCTGGTTGTTAGTACATGGTAGTTAATTAATGAGTAGGTGGTGGTTGAGTGTTACCAATAGCCTTACGACCAGTACCTTTACGACTAATACCCTTACGACCAGTACCCTTACGACCTGTACCCTTAGGGGGTCAAAACATCCTGTCGGATAAACTCAGAGTATATATAATAAAACTGATCAACAATAAGTATTTATTGAATGTGATTTTTACTTTGCAATAATAAGTCAGTAGTAATCAATTAAAAGAAAAATGTTTTGTAAATTAGAATTCATTAGTCCTTCATTGTAATTTAAATTATTTCGAATTTCACGTGGTGTTTTAAAGTGATTGAGTTGTGGTATACAATTCATAAAATACAATAAAGAATATTTAGTTGATTGTAAGTAGTTAGTTGTAAGTATGTGGTTGTTTGAGAGTTAGTTAGTACTTGGGATCATGTTGAAAGTATTTATTTGTTAGCATCTAGTTAAAAATATTTAGTAACCGATTGTTGGGAACTGTTGAATTATTATTATTATTATTATTATTATTATTATTATTATTATTATTATTATTATTATTCCATTAAAATTTCCATTAAAAATTAACTTAAAAAATTATTTCATTAAAATTAACTTAAAAAATTTTACATTTAAAATTAACTTAAAAAATATTTCCATTTAAATTTTCATTAAAAATTACATTTCTCAAAAAAGTTGGTGGTTATTCAATCTTTTGATAATAAATTTAAAAATCTTACTTTAATTTACTTATTTAGCTTTAATTTAAAATTTGAACCATTGGTTACTTAATTTTAAATTTTGAACCTTAATTTTCCTTAATTTATCCTTAATTTACCTAATTATTCTTTATTTCTTAATTTTACACCATAATTTACTAAACAACTAATTATAACCCTTATTTTCATATTTAACTAATAATTTCATGTGGTCATTGATTAATTGACGAAGATTTGCATCTAAAATTAACATTGGAAATCCCAGAAAATCTTCATCTTAAATTAACTTTAACTTTAATATTTTAGACCATTGATTACTTAATTTAAAAATTAGACATTAATTTACTTATTTAACCAATAATTTCATGTGGTCATCTGGTTGTAAGTACTAGGTATCTAGTTGTTATTACTTGGTTGATGATGCTTAGTACCTGGTTGTTGACGGCTGTGAGTAGTAGGTATCTGGTAACTAGTTGTTAGTATCTAGTTGTAGGTATCTCGTTGTTGGTGGTACTTGGTAGGTGGTAGCTAGTCGGTTGTAGGTACTTAGTAGTTGGTTAATAATGCTTAGTACTTGGTTGTATGTACTTGGTAGATGGTTGTAGGTACTTAGTAATTGGTAATTAATGATTAGTACCTGGTTGTTGTTGGTTGTTAGTACTTGGTATCTAGTACCTAGTTGGTTGATAGTACTTAGTAACTAGTTAATGGGTAGGTGATTGTAGGTACTTAGTAGTTGGTAATTAATGCTTAGTACCTGGTTGATGTTGGTTGTATGTACTTGGTAGGTGGTTGTTGGCACTTGGTATCTAGTACCTAGTTAGCTGGTTGTAACTAGTTAATGGGTAGGTGGTAGCTAGTTGGTAGGCGGTTGTAGCTAGTTAATAGGAAGGTGGTTGTAGGTACTTAGTAGTTGGTAGTTAGTTGTTGTTGGTACTTAGTAGTTGGTTAATAATGCTTAGTACCTGGTTGTTGACGGCTGTGAGTAGTTGGTATCTGGTAACTAGTTGTTAGTATGTGGTTGTAGGTACTTGGTAGGTGGTAGTTAGTTATTAGCTGGTTGTTGTCGGTTGTTAGTACTTGGTACCTAGTTGGTTGCTTGTTTTTGGTTGTTAGTACTTGTTAGATGGTTGTAGGTACTTAGTATCAGGTAACTAGTTGTTAGTAACTAGTTGTAGGTACTTGGTATCTGGTAATTGGTTGTAAGTATCTGGTTGTTTGAGAGTTATTTAGTACGTGGTATCATGTTGAAAGTATTTGGTAGCAGGTAACTGATTGTAAGTACTTGGTAGCAGGTTGTTAGTAACTAGTTGTAGGTATCTGATTGTTAATACATGTTCATAAGTTACTGGTTGTTGGTACTAAGTTGTTGGTTTGTTGTTGAATTATTATTAAAATTTGTCTTTGAAAAATATTTCATAGAAATTTTCATTAAAAATTATCTTAAAAATTTCCATCTTAAATTATCATTGAAAAATATTTCATAAAAAATTTCCATTAAAAATTAACTTAAAAAATTATTCCATAAAAATTTCTATTAAAAATTACTTAAAAAATTATTTCATAAAAATTTTCATTATAAAATTTCAATTCTCAAACACCTTCTATTATTTCAACTTTTTGTTAATAAATTTTAAAATCTTACTTTAATTTACTTATTACATTACTTATTTAAAAATTATTACTTTAATTTACTTATTTAACTTTAATTTAAAATTTTTGACCATTGATTACTTAATTTTAAAATTTGGACCTTAATTAACTTTAATTTAATTTTTTAGAACCATAATTAACTGTAATTGAAAAATTTGGACCATTATTTACTGTAATTTAATTTTTAAGAACCATAATTTACTGTAATTTAATTTTTTAGAACCATAATTTACTGTAATTCAATTTTTAGAACCATTATTTACTGTAATTCAAAAATTTGGACCATTATTTACTGTAATTCAAAAATTTGGACCATACTTTACTTTAATTGAAAAATTTGAACCTTAATTTACTTTAATTTAATTTTTAGAACCACAATTTACTGATATTTAAAAATTTGGACCATTATTTACTGTAATTTAATTTTTAAGAACCATTATTTACTTTAATTTAATTTTTAGACCCATAATTTACTTTAATTAAAAAATTTGAGTCATAATTTACTTTAATTGAAAATTTTTTACCATTATTTACTGTAATTCAAAAATTTGGACCATCATTTACTTTAATTTAATTTTTTAGGACCGTTATTTACTGTAATTCAATTTTTAGGACCATTATTTACTTTAATTGAAAATTTTACCACGTTTTTTAGTGTAGACCACCTTTTTCTCAGGACCAAGGAGACCCACCTCACTATAGTCTGAAAAATCCTTGGCTTTTTTAGTGTAGACCACCTTTTTGTATTCAAAATATCCTGAGACCTTAAATTACCACTGTTTTTTATTGAAGACTGTCTTTTTGTATTGAAAATATCCTGAGACCTTAAATTACCATGCTTTTTTATTGAAGACCACCTTTTTCTATTGAAAATATCCTGAGACCTTAAATTACCACTCTTTTTTATTGAATACCGCCTTTTTCTATTGAAAATATCCTGAGACCCTAAATTACCATGCTTTTTTATTGAAGACCGCCTTTTTCTATTGAAAATATCCTGAGACCCTAAATTACCATGCTTTTTTATTGAAGACCGCCTTTTTCTATTGAAAATATCCTGAGACCTTAAATTACCACTCTTTTTTATTGAATACCGCCTTTTTCTATTGAAATTCTCAGGACCAAGGAGTCCCACCTGAATTGACCTAGAAAATTCCATGCTTTTTAGTGGTAGTCGGATTTTTGTATTGAAAATATCCTGAGACCTTAAATTACCATGCTTTTTTAGTGGTAGTCGGATTTTTGTATTGAAAATCCCAGGACCATCGAGACCCTCTCACTATAGTGTGATAAATCCTTGGCTTTTTATTGGTAGTCGGATTTTTGTATTGAAAATATCCTGAGACCTTAAATTACCATGCTTTTTTAGTGGTAGTCGGATTTTTGTATTGAAAAAATTTTTTTGTATTGAAAATCCCAGGACCATCGAGACCCACCTCACTATAGTGTGAATAATCCTTGGCTATTTTAGTGGTAATCGGATTTTTGTATTGAAAAAAAATTTTTTGTATTGAAAATCCCAGGACCATCGTTTTTGTATAGAAAAAAAATTTTTTGTATTGAAAATCCCAGGACCATCGTTTTTGTATTGAAAAAAATTTTTTGTATTGAAAATCCCAGGACCATCGAGACCCCCTCACTATAGTCTGAAAATTCCATGCTTTTTTATTGGTAGTCGGATTTTTGTATTGAAAAAATTTTTTTGTATTGAAAATCCCAGGACCATCGAGACCCCTTCACTATAGTCTGAAAATTCCATGCTTTTTTATTGAGACCACCTTTTTGTATTGAAAAAATTTTTTTGTATTGAAAATCCCAGGACCATCTAGACCCCCTCACTATAGCGCGAATAATCCATGCTTTTTTAGTGAGACCACCTTTTTGTATTGAAAAAATTTTTTTGTATTGAAAATCCCAGGACCATCTAGACCCCCTCACTATAGCATGAATAATCCATGCTTTTTTAGTGAGACCGCCTTTTTGTATTGAAAAAAATTTTTTGTATTGAAAATCCCAGGACCATCGAGACCCCTTCACTATAGTCTGATAAAAAAAAATTTGGACCAAAAATCCCTGAAAGCAAAAAATGTGAGTTGCAACAATTGCGTAATAAAAAGTTGCAACAATTTTACCCCCCCCCCCCCGGGGGGGGGTAATTGTTGCGGTAAGCTACTATCTACCTACTAGTGGAATTCACAAAGGATGATTTACAATCTTTCGTAATCTCAAATTCCGCCAGAGTTTGGAGCGATACCTTAATTGACGAAGGTATTGCTCGCTTAAATGAAAAATAATCAAAATTAATGAGAAAGGTAGTAATTGGACTATCAGTTAAATCGAGTACATAAGCTTTGTTCTCACTAAATTTTCTGAAATATGCTAGTAGTAGCCATACCTATAAATTTATTATTAATTGGAAAGAAGGATAATTATCATTATATTGCAATCACAGACCTAAATAGATTCCTTAATTATATGAATAGTTCAATCACTCCTGTTGGGATTTGTAGCCAGTAGAGTCCTAGGTGTTTAAACGGTTTTAGGAATTATGACACTTAATAGGTATAGAGGTCTTTGTGATAAAAATCAGCTTGGTACTACCTTGTACACATTGCCTAAAATTAAATATTTAGAATTTACTGATTGTAGTAAAACCGTCACTCCGCCCTTTGTCATTTACGCTGACTTTGAGGCTATCTTACCTAACGATACTCGATACTTTCAACGTCGCCTGCCTATTTCTGCTGGTATGCTTTTTATTAATAATTTTACCAGCGTAAAATTTTATAAATCTCTCGTCGGTTTAGATTGCGTTGATCAATTTCTTACTGAAATTGAAATGATAGGTAAATATATAATAACAACATATTATTATAAAAATTATCATAAGAAAATGATGATTACTGATGAACAGCAATTAGCTTTTGAAGACAGCACATCATGTTATTTGTGCAATAAGCCTTTATTTAGTCCAGTTAAGAACCATGACCATTTTATCGGTCTATTTTTTGGTGCAGCTTGTACGACTTGTAATCTGTAAAAGCAAATTAGACATACCCTTTCTGTCATTTTTCATAATTTAAAGGGTTATGATCTGAATCACATCTTGAAATTTTGCCTTTCAAAATATCATTCATGGAATATTAGTTGTATTCCTTTAACCAGCGAGAAATCCCTTAGTCTTTATGCTAGGATTGACTCATTGAAACTTTGCCAAAACTTTATCAGCTTGACCGAATCAGAATTTGACCTTAAAATGGCCTAAAATCGACTCTGACCTCAGGAATTGACTTTAAAATGGCCTAAAATCGACTGCCTTAAAATTTGACCTTAAACTGTCCTAAAAATGACATTGACCTTAAAATTTGATCTTCGTTGACCTCAAAATTTTTTATGACCTTGGGTTAACCTTAACGAAAAAACAACCTCATTCCCCTGGGGGAGGGGCTCGTGGTATGACGTCATATGTCTTTGTTCTCGGGTCCACATGTTACCATACTGTAGTTAGATCAACATCGGTATCAATATTCAAAAATAAACTAAATAAAGTTTTGAATTTTTTTAATGCTGGAATTAAAAACTGTTATATTTACTAACCATGATTACTGAAACTGAAACCATGCTTACCATTTGAGTACTATAGAACACACCCATGGGCCACAGGCCACTACGTCAAATAAAACGTCATTTGCTATTTTATGCTTTGTACGAAATGCTCTGCATAGGGGCTATGAAACGCTGTCGGCGGGCCTGATTACAGTGTGTCTGATTATTAGCAAAATTAACAAAGATATTACAGTTCATTTACATTACTACATAATAATAATAATAATAATAATAATAATAATAATAATAATAATAATAATAATAATAATAATAATAATAATAATAATAATAATAATTATATAGCTAATTATAACTTTCTTTGTATCATTAGTTCATTGAAAAAATTTACCAATTTTACAATTTTTATAATAATTATTTGAAAAAGAAAATATATTTTTTCTAATTTGTTTAAATTAACTTTAACAATTATGACTGAAAATTTTCTACATTGACTGGTTTGCACCCCTTGACCAGCCAAGTCTTTTGAACATCAAATTCTGAAAAATATATTAATAGCCCAACGTTTGCTCTTTCAAATGAATATCTAAACGTGACTAGAATTATCCATCTAAATTTACATATAACAAAGGAAATATATTTTCAAAGCCCATTTGTGGCCAAAATAAGCATCCTATGAAAATATAGTCTGTTTCTAATTCACGAAAAATATTTTTCATAGCACTTTGGGTAATAAATCTATGGGGGGTCATCGACAATTTTTTTTTAAATTTTGCAAATATTTCATGACTTTGACATTTTGTACCCTTGTCCAGTCGCAACCATTGAGTCCACAGAAGCAATTTGTAGCTCGATTCATGTTTTGTCATATGAAATTATATTGATGATCATAGTTGTTTATATTAAAAGGTTTTTGAATAAAGAGCCAAATTTTTGACTTTGACATAATTTGTTTGAGAAGATGTAGAACAAAGACCATGAATCATAACAAAGACATCAATGATACATCATCTTGTAGGTTGATTCACGCCTAATCAGTTTATAGAGTCATGACTCACATCTATCTACACAAAATCTGTTTCATCAGGGTGGGAGCCACAGGACACGTAATTCGAATGTTTAATATCTCGTTTTTTTCAAAATTCTGAGAGATGCAACTATTATTGATTTCATTAGAGATTCTAATATCCAAACTTCAAACTTCATCCAAAGTAACAACCTTACACCCAAAAAAACCGTGTCTTCTCCAAATGGTCTGAAATTCAACATACAAATCTTCCAATAGATAGCGTATATATAGTTGGTGAAGTTGAAGAAACCGAATAAATCGATCAAGGCCAATCAACAGATGTCAAAAATAAATATTGAGCTTTTTATATCGAATTGTATCTTATTACAGGGTCTTTATCAGATTTGACAATTTATGGCAAAATATGTACTTCCAATTTTACCAACCGTTGATTTAGAAAAATTTGCAAAATGCAATGATATTGGGGACACCACTTATGACATACATAAATATTACAATTAAACAATTGAAAATAAATTATTTTTCATTTAGCTTTTTATGAAAATGCTTTCAATACTTAATATTTAGAAATTAACCAGTGCCAAGACGGACTGTTACCAACATTTTATGACAGAACTTGCAACAATAATCGTTTGTCAATTTTTCAATTGCTAAATTTTGCTGAAAATTCTGATAAACTGATTGAAATTGAATTATTTATTATACATTTGCAATGTACTGATTATAACTAATTTGACTTATGTAAATTTATTACCAATTTTATAAAGTTTAATTAAAACAAATAATTTTTTATTAATATTTTATATTCTACCTTCGATCATTTACAGCCAGATAATAATTCTGATTATTTAGTAATACAATTTTATATTTCTAATAATTTGGAAATACGAATTAAATTTCTTTTTGTTTATCTTTGAAGTTTTTACATCTATGGAAATTTGATACAATTTAATGCGGTATTTAGAAGCATTAAATGAGAATTGGAATTAAAGAATTGCTCATCTATTTCAAATTGAACCTTTTGGCTTCGAATAAAATTTTCAAATTTTCTCCCCGTTTTTAATAGTTAATGTTCTATAGCGAATTTTAAGAGATTCCTGTTGTTATGTGTGTATTATTTAAGTATTTATTTAATGTATGATTGTGTGTGTAAAAGAAATTTGAAGAACCCAGCCGAGTCACCAATAAATAAACTGTCTCGGGACAGCTGGGTGAATGTGTGTAAGAATATATAAAAATATACAATAAAATTAACCAAATAGAACTAACAAACTACAATTCAAACTTTTATTAAACAAATTAAAAGACCTTATTTAATTGGGATATCACGAACCGCAGTCGTCGTCTTTTGAGATTGTTAATTATTTAATCGGGAAATTTAGCAAGTTCTGATTGAAATCAAGAGAGTTTTAAGTTATTATTGTTGGCTTAGTTGGACTAAACTTTGATATCTTGGTTTTTAATTATTCCTTCGATTGTTCAAAAATAGGAAATTTCCGTAGTTATATCTTTCTTAATTTCTTTTATTGAATTTTTTTTAAAACTAATCAATTTTCTATAGCGATAATTTAAAGAAAAAAAATATAAATAAATTCTTCTCCACGTGCAAGGTGCGAGATTGTAATTTACATATAACCAAAACAACCAACAAATAAAATAAAATAAAATATTACAATACATTACAGTGAACATACATAAGTATTTTCGTACTATATGTAAATAAACATGTTGTAAAAGGTTCATGGGTTTCATGAGGTAGTTATTATAGCAAAGTAAAAACTATGTGTACTTCGCTCGTAATTGGGATTCAAGAGCGTGACTAAATGTAGGAAATAATGGTTTTCGAATAAAAAAGAATAAATAAAATCTAGTTGGTTTGATTTTTGAATCCAGCATCAAATCTGAACATTATATGAAATTTAGTCTTCTTAAAAATCATATGAGATATATCTGAAAAATAAAAGCTATTATGACAATATATATTAGGGTGGAGTGAAAATTTTTTTTTCTTAATATCTTGTTTGGATAGCTATAAAAACTTGGTAACACACGCAATTAGTAATGTGGCAAACAATTAGACAATTTAAAGCATATCTTGAGGTTCCACAATTGACCTAAAGTATAGGCATATTTCGATAAAAAAGCAATAATCTTTAAAAAAAACTTTTTTTTATAAGTAACATATTTATGTTATGGTTTAACTTTTTAACAGTCTGTACATAACATTACAAGTAATAAGAACCATATCTGTGAAGGGAAACCACATGCAAACTGTCTAACATGTTTTTATAACTACAAATGATGTTGGGCTTTGGTGTCCAGTTTTGGCATTTTCGATCTCGATTCCAAGCGTGCTCTAATGAATCCGTCGCGTTTTTCTGGACCACACACCATTTCGGATGCTTCTGTCACTAGCTTGATATGTCTATCTACTGCCTGGGTGTGACAAGGATAGCGGGCGAAATCCAGTCTTGGCGTTTCTTCTTCCCGGATCATGGTTTACAAAGTATCTTCGTCAATGTCCACTACGATTGGAGGCTCTGTGATCGGAGTTTTCTGCCAATCGATCATGTCTATGTAGCTAGTAGCTTCAAAGTTGATTACTGGCACGCAGAAAGATCTAACTGAAGTCGTACGTTTCTGCTTTCTGGATTTCAGTATGCGTCGCAGAGCTAACTCGCGTATATCTGATCTTTCATCGGTAAGCATCGCAAGCAACAGATTTTCTGGATGACTAAAGAATGCGTTGCGTTGAATTACCGGGTCAACAACTTTCTTCAGCTCGTCTGTGAGGTAGCGTGATTTCAGTATCGTACTGTGGACATGTCGAGCGCCGTCTTTACACGAAGGGGTATTCTTTATTTCAAACCATGCAGGTGCATAAACTGTTACGATGAAGGTAGCAAGCGTCTTTAGTTCATCCGACGGGCTTCTTGTGGCAACATACAGACGTAGTATGCGATTAGCCGTTGATAAGACCAGGATTGCGAAGTGAATGGTCGACAGGACAAATACCAACACTTACAGCAGTACACAAATCGAACAGGTATTTCTGATCTGTACTTAAATCGTCGGAATTTGCACTTGACGGTAGAACACAGTTTATCGGCATGTAGTCAACGATGGGAAGCTTCTCACAATTCAACAATGACTTTCCAATGGGACCAGAAAATCCTTTTGGACCATTGGTAGGTCCATCAAGAATGCGTAGAAAAGTGAACTAATAATGATCTTTTAGTTAACAGTAAGTAACGATAACGTATTAGTGGAAGCAAAAAGTTGCCAATTCCTTGTAATGAAAAGAACACCAGATAGCAAATACATTATCGTTTTCTTATCAATGGTTACATTTTAAAGTTGGTTGTGGAACCTCAAGACATTATTTAAATTATTGTTTTTCTTTACAGAGTACTTCATTTGACCTCATAGCAAGTTTTTATAACTATCCAAAGTCTACTAAGTCAAAAAATTTTTTTTCGGTCATTTTCACTCCACCTTAATATATATGACATTGTCTATCAAAATGTGGCCTATGTTCTTTCGTTTAATATATTTTAAATCTTTTAATATATGAGTCTAATATATCTTTTGAGTATTAAAATATATTCATAAGAATCAAAATAAACATAAATAACTTTATAATAATTTAAAAAATATAATTAATTATTTTAATAAAAATCACTATATTACAATTATAATATTTATTTAAAAATAATTTATTCAAATTGTACTCTAATTTTTTTACTGCCTTAAAAATAATATTAACTTTACCTATTACAGTCGCATCTACAGAAAGATGTTTCTAGAAATTGAAAATAATAACAAATTATTTGAGATCGACTATTAGTCAAGGATAGGGTTGCCACATGTTGTAGAGACTCAAAGTAGGATAAATCAATAACCTACTACAGTAGTACACAGGACAAATATCCAAACTGTAGGACTGTCCTACCGAAAGTAGGACGTGAGGCAACTCTAGTCAAGGACGTCTTACCTCTTTAGCCATTTTATCTGGTGAGTCTCAATTAGACACAAGTTTTAGTTATAATGACATTATTAATGAATTTGTAATAAAACATGTGAGAAAATGATAAATCCATGTATGTAGAACTGATAAAAAAATATAAATATTTCTGTGTAAACAATCATAAATAAATAAAAATAAGTCATAATTATATATAAGATTTTTTATTTGAAATTTTATTTTTATTAATTTAAATGTTTTCCTTATTATTCTGAAAGTAATAAATAAGAAATTGCAATATATTACCCATATAGGGGGACAAAATATCTTGTCGGATAAACTCGGAGTATATATAATAAAGTTTATATAATGACAATTCGAATAAAATGAGTTGTTTTGTCGGGGTATTTTGTCCTGGGCTATTTTGACGGGTTACCAAAAGGAATGTAACATTGGATGCATTTATTAATTCGTAGGTCATATTTGTTACCATATATTTCATCTTTTTTGAAATAAAAAGACAATCGGATTTGGAAAATCATTCAGCCAACAATAAATGAAAGTCGATTTATACCAAATATGCTGAACCCGATTGCGATAAAGTGGTTGATTTTGAAACCTTATTTTAAATATTTATTTTAACAGTTAAAATGCCATTGTGACATTTCCTATTTTGTCTTGCCTTTCGAATCCCAGAAAATCTATAAAGCGTAACACCGAGAATTATTTCCTCGTCAGCATATTATTGTGATTTTGTGAATCAAAAGGTTTTTCCTAAATATCACCAAACCTGTACCCAGCATTATAGGCACATTAACAAATCAAACTAGTAAAACAAAATTGACTGCTTCTTTTGAATCCAAAAGAACTGTGTTCAAAGCAGTCAATGTAGAAAATTTTCAGTCATAATTGTTAAAGTTAATTTAAACAAATTAGAAAAAATATATTTTCTTTTTCAAATAATTATTATAATTATTTTTTCAATGAACTAATGATACAAAGAAAGTTATAGTAGCTATACAATTATTATTATTATTATTATTATTATTATTATTATTATTATTATTATTATTATTATTATTATTATTATTATTATTATTATTATTATTATTATTATTATTATTATTATTATTATTATTATTATTATTATTATTATTATTATTATTATTATTATTGTTATTATTATTATTATTATTAATAGAATAAAATTGAAAGAGCTATCTCAAAAATAATACTATTCAAAATGTATTCAAAAATCCAAATGTAAATATCATTTTAAACTATGCAACATTTTCACTTGTTCATTAAGATTAATTTGTATTTCATTCCAGTGACGAGTTTCCAAGGCCGTTTCAGATGACGGGAAAAACAATTTTCCTATTGGTAATTTTTCCGTTTCATTTTCGGTGTAAACTGTGATAATCATTTTCACAGTTTTAGATATTTCGTTAAGAATAACGGGAAATATGAAAGTTTCATTCCAAATCGGACAATTTGTATTGAATTTGACATCGGTTTTGTAACTCATGTACAGAGTCCGTGATTTAACTGGAAAATAAAACATTCAGATAAGTGATATATATTTACTTTCTTACATAATTCAATGACACAAAAAGTATTTAATGGGGTTTGATTTTGGTTGATGAAATTCTGTCCATCGTAAACATTCACAGTTAGTTGAGCGTTTTTGTGATCAAAACGTAAACCGATTTCAAGCATCCCGTGTGATCTATAACAAATCTTTTAAAACAGTAAAATAATTAAAAATATAAAATTACAATTTCGTATTTTTTTGAAATAAATTGAAATCTGCATTGTAAACTCTAACTGAATCTTGAATTTTCGTTTTCAACAACAACTTTAAAGGAAGATTTATTTCTCCGAAAATTTTTTTATCATTTGGCGTTTTTCTGTTATAAAATGTCATATTCAAGAAAGTTAGCTTTAAAATATCTTCACTTAGATTGTCAAATGTCACAACTTTGTAATAGCTAAAATATATAATAAAAAACTTTAAATAAAAAAATTAATAATTTTATAATCTTTATAAAAAGTCAGTGTTAAAATTTGCGTTACATTGGAGAAAAATATTAATCAATATTAAGGTGACCAGACGTCCCTCTTTTTTATTCTATTATTTTTATTCTATATGAAAATTTTTGTTGATACCCCCTCCTTCAAAATTGTCCCGCTTTGCCCATCTACAAATCTGGTCACCTTAATCAATATTCGAAATGGAAATAAATTAAATGCTAAAATCTACAATTTTGTTTCAGTGAGCCTCATTTTTTTGAAATGGGAATTATCAAAATTTAGCATTAATAAATTAATAATTTATGAAACAACAACAGTTTATAACTTTTCCTAACGCAGTATTCAATCTAAGCTATCAACACCAATTACGTAAATTTACTTTTTATTATTTACAAATATTCAACAAGCATTTACAATAAAAAATTTTAATATTAAATTTTTTGGAACTTTAAAAATAAGACAAAACAGGAAATACGATAGCTTTTGTTTAAATCAATCAAAATTTTCACAGTAGTATCAGAAAAAGTTCTGACAAAAGCTTCAACTTTATTAGTGTAAAAATAATTGTATAAATCTTAAAAAAATATATTTATACAATTAAATAAGAAAATTCTGCGCTTTTTCTTTTATATGCTTAAATTACAATAATCCAGAGACTGAGAACTGAAACCGAAGATGCTGCTATAGTAATGACGAGAACCTCGATATGAAATTTATTATGAATCTTTGAAACCTCTTCTATAATTTTTAATAAGATTTTGTAATAAAATTTTCATCGCCAAAAAATATCTAACGTGAGTTCCTGTTTTAAATTGGCTATTGGGTATAATAATCATATTTTATGCATTGAATTGCAGTATAAGACATTCGTCATCTAAATACAACCATTTAGTCCTCTTAACCGTTTGCGGACGGAATTTATTTTAATAAGTAGTATATATTTTAGCATAATATTTTAGTATACGAATGCCCGATATCGTGGTATGATTTTTTTTAAAGATTATACATTGTAGAACGTCTGGAACAAAATTTGCGGCCAGCAGTGCTGGCCTACCGTCCGCAAACGGTTAACCGTTAACTCTAAATAAAACTATGATTGCAAAATATATTCCCATTTAATGTCATTATAGCATTAAAATGAGTTTATGTAATATAATAATAAACTTACTAACTTATCTTCTTTGTTGTTTTGTCACCAGTTTTTACGGAAATATCAAATTGATCAGGAATTTTTTCGTTTGGAAACAATTTAACAGATAATACGTTCGAAGCATTGTTGTGGGTAATTTCAGCATGAATATTGTAATTCAAATCGCACAAGTCTGACTCCGAATGTCGTTTTACTTTAACCACTGAAAGACGTTTTTCCTTTAACATTGTGTTGGGAACGAGAAGGTTGTCACCAAGAGATTGTTTTCCTGTAGTATATTTTTCATTAAATGTATTTTCCACCTGTAGATTCGATAAAATATTTGGAATTTCCATCTCATTATTCATAGTTGAAGGTTTTCGGGTCAAAATCATGGGAGATGCTTTATCTTTGATGTATATTTTCCCTTTTTCTTCCTTTTCGGTATAAAAACAGAAACAACAAGTTTCTAAAACTTTTATTATAATATCTCCACACAGCCTCAGAAAACTCATTCTACAAATAATGCCATGTCATGAATGTGAGCACCACAAATTTTACATTGTTAATTGCAAAGCCAATCAAAATTAAAAATTAGTCACGATTTGCTTCTCAAAAATTGAATTATTGTTATTGTTATTGTTATATTGTATATTGTATATTATTATTATTATTATTATTATTATTATTATTATTATTATTATTATTATTATTATTATTATTATTATTATTATTATTATTATAATTATTATTATTATTATTATTATTATTATTATTATTATTATTATTAGTACCATTATTATCATTATTAATATCATTTGTATTATGTCCCTCATTAATTTTCTTGTAAGCATTATGTACATTATTATCCGAAGTGTTACTACTGTCATTGTCATGCGAATCGTTATAATTATAAATTTCAGGGATAACAGTAACATTATTATTCCCTCCTCTACCAACATGTTTAAAATTGCCGTATAAACATGATCGAGACAAGTAATAAATTTATTAGACTGAGGATGGTCACCATTATTACTCTTTTTCCATTTAAATTATCCGCATGTCAAAGTTAGGATTACTAACATTAGTATCGACATTATCCATGAGAGTTTAGTTTGCAGTAAGCCGAATATCATTATAAGTTACGTCTCCCCAATAACTCCATCAAGAACCTTTTCTCCGACAGCCTGATTGAAATCCGGATATCATTATTGTCATTAATTCTACTATTATTATTATTATCATTATTTTGTCTATGGTTACTATAATTGTACTTATTGGTTTTGGCGTTCTTATCCTTACTCACTCCCTTTGCCATACGTCTCCCCTTTTTATGGTTAACTCATGAGATTTAATTTTCTTTTAAAAATCTTTAGAAAAAAGCAAATTATTAGAATTTTTTTTCCAATTTCACCACCGATTTTTTTTTCCATTGAATTTATTAAAAAGAGCTTGAAGACTATAAATCAGTAATATATTGATGTTTTTGATATTCACCAATTTTCAGCAAAGCCTTTTTCGAGTGAATTTCAAATTTCAAGTGAAATTCAAATTCACCTGAAAAAAGCAGTGCCGAAAAATCGTGAATATCAAAAACATCGATATATTACTGATTTATAGTCTTCAAGCTCTTTTTAATAAATTCAATGGAAAATAGATTTGATTAGCTGCAACAAACAACTTTTGTAAAATTTGGTTAATTTAAAGCTCGAAATTGTTATACATATAGTGATCGTTGTTAGTCGAGACGTTGGCCTTATATAATTTTTGTTGGTTCACTCAATAAATCAATTATTATCACACTTACGCGTTTTGATCATTTAATTTTATTATTTTTTGGTTTAAATTTCAATTACTTTGATTGGTCCATTTTATTTTTTGTTTTCACTGGTTTTTACTTTCTTTTTCTCTTTTTCTCTTTTCTTGTTTGGTTAAGCAATCATTTTTTGTCTCAGTCTTGCTATTTTGTGACTTTTGAGGATTTTTGTGTCTTTCCTGTGTTATATATGTTTTGTGCTACTTCTTGACCATTTTAATTTATTAATTTTGTTTTTACTTTTTATTTTATTTTATTATTTATGTTTTAGTTGATTTTTCTTTGATTTAAAGTAGCTGTTATGTGTTTTCTATCTTGTGTAGCCTCGTCTCGACTTACCACTCCTATTTACCTTAAGTTAATTTTACAAATTTTGACTATTTTATTTCTAGTTTTACCCAGGGTTTTATTCTCTATTCTCACAACCAGCACAACGATATAAAATTTTACGCTTTTTTTGTCGATTTTTAGGGTTTACTAGCGATAAAAGAGGTTTTTGAGTTTTTTTATTTGCTGATCTAAGCCTTTGATTACTTTAGAAATGATATTAAGCAATTGTCTGAAATAAAATTGTTGAAAGTGTCACCGGTTTTTGGTGGAATTAGTGTCTCATGAATCCTATTAAACTCAACTCGAAGTTCTGACGATTTTGAATGTTTAGCTCAAGATTTAAATAACATAATGGATAAAATATTTTTTTCAACAATATTTAGAAACCATGGATCCTTTTTTGTTGAGAATATTGGTTCTAACTCGTAAACCACCAGAACTGAAACCACCAGAACGAGAAAAATATATCCTTGTGAGGTTTGTGTTGCATCATAAAATGGTTCTATCAAAAGTTGCGATTATTGTGATATGTATGTCTTGCTGGAAAATCAATAACTATTGTATCTTTTGAATCTTTGAAAATAATTAGATATTGTACTTTCAAATTTCGTGTTCTATGACTCCCCTTCGATGAAACAAGTTTTATATAAAAATAACCGTTATATCTTTATGTCTAGCTACTTTTGTAAATAGATTTTTAAAATCCTTTTTATTAGCTTCCTGGTACAAATCTTTCATATTAATCACATTGCCCTATCGTTATATAAATGACCAATTTATGGATTGATTTTGAGTCATACCGTGTTCATCATCGGTTTCTTTAAACCAATAAACATTGTTAAATTTTGATCTAAACAGTCATTATTGTAACAGATTGCAAATAAGGAGTGTAAAGAATGTTAGTAGAAGGAAGTGTGCTCCATGACTCATCGTTAAACAAAGACATCTCTATTGTTATAAATGTAAAAACAAAAGTAATTTAGTTATTTATTTATTACTGATGATTTCTACAAGTAAAACTGTTGAATATGATTGTGGCAGTGTAAATCACAAAACGCATTTGGTAAATTTATGATTTTATCAATTTTCTATTTATAGCAAGGAAGTGCTACTAGAAATGAGGAAAATTTGGTAAAAGGTAAATAAAGTCCAATCTATTCCAAAGAAAAGCGTTCATTGAAAATCGAGTTTTTAACAACACAGTTGAAGATTTTATAAATAATCATAATACTTACACTGATAAGTAAATCATAAATATTTTCAAAATTTTCAAACATTCCTCTATTGAATATTTAATTGATTTATTTAATTATGATAAATGCATTTTGAATTTATCTAGTTATTTAATGCATTTAAACAAAACAGGGGTAAACAACGATTCACTGAATGAATACTTTTGGAGTTGCATGTATTTAAGGTTGAAACCGGGATATAGTAGATTGATTTATGAATGGATAGCGAAAGCCGATTTGATTGAAAAACTAAACCATGTTAAGAATAGGTATTTAACTTGTTCAATTTGTAAAGAAAATCAAGTTTCGGTTTTGTTTTTATCGTGTTGTTTGTTTGTTCTAAGTGCCACGAGAAGAATGTTCCCAATTGTCAAGCCTGTTCAACACTGATTAATGAATATCATACTATATACATGTAAGTTCTCAATACAAATTTCTAGTGTCTTTGTTAATCATGCACATTACAGTAGTATTGGTTATTATTGTTTCGTAAATAAATGTTTTATAAATTTATTGTTTTATTGTAATACTTTTTTGTTTTATTATTAATAATATTATTATTTTGTATTAATTTTTGAAATAGTGTTATTTATATAAATGGAAATTTACAAGTCATGAAATATTCCTTATAAATCATAATGATCGTTTTTTTCTGTCCATTGATATTATTGCCATAATCATCTTCGACAAAATGCAAAGATAATATTTCTAGTGTCTTTGTTAATCATTGCAAATTTATTTGTCATACAATAATATTAGTTTATCATACCCTGACATAATATCATATTATTATTTTAAAATATTTAACAATACCATATATCAAATTTTAGGCCATTTAGTGAAAAGTACATGGTTATTTTAAATATATAGCAATTTCTTAAGTAAAATATTTCCAGACTAATTCATGGACAATTTAGTTATTTTGGCTGTACCATTTAATTGAAATATGGTTATTCTAGGATTCATAACAAATCTTTTAATATAGTTGATAGAAATACATTTACCAAATATTTCAATTATTTAACTAGAAACATGATTAGGATAATATTTAAAATTATTAATATATGATTAATTGGGGGTAGTTTCGAATAAAATTCATAGGACAATTCATTGTGACTATATTAGGAACTAATTAACAATTTATATTGAGGAAAACATTCATAGAGATTTTATATACCTTTGTGCGAAATATCATTATTTAGGACATTAATTAAATGTTGAAAATTATGGAAATATTGAAAATTATGAAAATATTGAAAATTATGAAAATATTAATGCAAATGTTGATGAAAATGTTGAAAATCATTAAATTGATGTAGAAATTAAGTTCTATGAATATTTAAGTAAATAATAATAATGAAACTTCAAAAATAAAATAATAATAAGAACTTTGTGTGCGAGAAAAATACTGCGACACTATTGCATAATAATGTCGAATGATGGAACTATTATGTAATAGTTCTCGTCGATAAATTACGTTGCGGTAATTTAGAGTGTGATATAAATGTCTGTTTTTAATAAACATCATGCGTCACATTTTATAGTTATTATTCAACAAGCTATCGTGGCAATGGATTTTCATAAATTTATAAAGCCCTATGATGGAATAGGTGAATTCTCGACATGGTTGAAGAAATTCAAATTGGTGGCTACTCAATAGAAAATAGACGATATATCTCTCCTGCTATCATTGCTGTTAGAGGGGCCTGATTTCTTGGTCTATCATCATCTAACCGAACAAGATAAGCGTTGTTGCAACACAATCGAAAGGGCACTGCTAGACACATTCTCAATGGACGGTTTTCAGGCCTATGACAAATTTCGAACCAGGTCATGGAATGGGGAGCTGGTGGACGTCTTCCTCGCAAATCTAAGGCAATTGGCCACACTGGCTGGTATTGAAGAAGATAATTTGCTCAAGAGAGCATTTGTTACAGGTTATGCTTACAAATGTTTTGGGAACAAATGCAGGACTATATTTTCCAAGGCGTGCCATAAAAATGGTCCCATTATTGGAGAAAATTCACATATATTCAACATATACCCAAATAGTATGGTTTTATCTTTGTGAACCAACGGAAGAAATAAAAATAAGTAATTTATTAAACTTTGACCCACCAGTGAGATTGAATTTCAATAAAAATATTTATGTCGCCCACTAATTAGCAATCAATTATAACTATCCTTGGCAAATAACAGAATTGTTATTTCAGAACAATAATACAAAAATGTATAACCTAATCCAAATAGAGATCTTAACAACAAATTTAAACAATCCAGTTTCAATAGAACCAGTAGTGAACGGAATCGACATATATTGGGAACCCCATAAATCCCAAAAAGTGAAATTAATTTTCCAAAATTAAATAATCGACATATCGAATAGCAGGAAACCTTTTATCCATTACAATAATTTAAAATTAAATCAAAAGTATGATATCGTTGTTCATTAGTACGATAAGCTATATACCCCTTCCCTTCTATAAATATTTCTAGTAATCATAAAGTAATAATTTATATTTAAAAAAATAAATAAAGTCAGGATGGGGTGATATGTATTACTTGAGATTATGCAACATAATGGCATTTTCATTAGGTTTAGAAAGCATTAAATTCCAGTGAACTGTTTCCGTTGAATATTCTTCTGATGGAAGCGTGAGACGACCCAATTGAACCTTTTCATTTTTAGTATCATTATAAATTATGATTTTTAATAAATGTTTTGTTTTTAAATAATCAATATTTATGGGGAAAAAGTATGCTTCGTCCCACGTTGGAGAAATTTGATTATATTTCGTTTTTGTTTTGAAACTTGAAATTTTCGATTTACCTTTCCCTTAAAAATAATTAATAATTAATTAATAGAAATTGAATTACAGAGTTCAATCACACAATACGAATTAATTACATTTTGCGTGTCACCAATTAGTTCTTTACATTCGAGAACTTTCACCATTAATTGTTGATCGTTTTTATCTAATCTTAGACATATTTCAATTGTTTTATTTTTTCTAAAAATTAATTAATTTGTAATATAAAATATTTCAATTTCACTTCTCAGAATTGACTAAATTTAAGTCAATTCTACTTTTTAAGCGTCTTTTATCATTTAAAGGTTTCAAGTCTAATATTCTCTGTAATGGATAATTAATGACTCCATAATCTTTGGTGTGGCCAGGGGAATTTTTTTCATAAAACTTTACATATAAGTCAAAATTTTTTAGATCTTTTTCATTAACATTTGAAAATTTCTTCGTTTTATGATTACTGAAAAAAATTATTAAATATAACGATTTGTTGAGTAGCCATATATATATATATATATATATATATATATATATATATACAGGCGACCCCGCTCAATATCATGCTTACGGTTCCAAAAAAAATCATGATATTAAACGGGTCGTGATAATAACCGAAACTCGCTTAATATCCACATATGTGACATTAACCGAAAATTCGGTTATTATCATTATTTATGACAATAACCGAAATTTTATTTCAATAGAGAATTTATTTATGTATTTATTTATTTATGAAAAAAGACATTATATTAACTACTTAGTAATAATTTAATTATTTTTAATATACATCCAATATATTGACTAGTAATAATTCATTTATTTATTTATACATATACCTATATACGCTCGCAAATTTATTTGAACCATTTTTCTAATCTTAATTGACGTGTTTTGGTTGCATTTTTTAATATAGTTTGCTGAACTATATTATCCAACTGATTTAAACAGTCCCAAGCTGCAACATTGTTATTTGTTAAAAACATTTGTATATTTTTAAGAGATCCTAAAGCAATATTGTTGGTTATAGTTGTTGCAGTTGATTCTGTTTCATCGTCGCTATCATCACTTGCCACATTATTATTTTCATTTTGCTTTATTTGTTCCGAAATGGATTCCACAATCATTTGATCATTCAAAGGTTCTGAAAATTCTTCATTGATATCTATTTCCAAATATTCATTAAAATCAAAATCCAGTTCATTTATATACAGAGCAAGTTCGTCACTTTCAATTAAATCTGAAGCATTATTACAAAGTTTTGCCTTTTTGAAACAATATAGTTATGCTGGTAACTGTTGTTCCATGCTTCTTTTATTAAAAGTACCGCATCCAATAAATTAAGTTTTTTTACTATTTGCCCAGCTTGTATTTGATCAGTGGAAGATTCAATTGATGCTAGTAATTTCAATACAAGTAATCGACAATAATGGAACTTAAAATTGCGAATGGAACTTAAACTTGATCACACGGTTGAGCTAGTGATGTTACATTGGGTGGGAGGAAAATTAATTCGATGTTATTAAATTTTAACTTTGGATGCGCAGAGCAATTGTCTAAGACTAAAGCAATCTTCCGACTTTGAGAATACAGTTGCTTATCCCATTGACGTAGCCATTCTTCGAATATAGAGGACGTCATCAAGGCATTTAAATTATTTTTATAGTTTACAGGTAACTGTCTAACACCTTGAAAGCAACGCGGTGCTTTCGATTTGCCAATTACTAAAACTGGTTGCTTTTCACCATCCATACTGGCACAAAGTAAAATAGTAACTGTTTCTTTTAACACTTTACTCCCAGAAAGTTTAGTTGCCTTAAAGACATGTGAACCATTCGGCATTGCACGCCACAAAAGGCCAGTTTCGTCGGCGTTGAAAATATATTTTGGTTGATAGCGGTGGAATACATCGACCAAGGTTGTAGATAACCATTCTTCTGCATCAACTTTTTCCCCATGTGCTTTTTTATATACGATTCCAAATCTTTTCTTCCATCTATCTAACCATCCATTAGTGGCCACAAAATTTATGACTGATAGATCTCTAGCAAATGCTTCAGCTTTGATACGCAGTATTTCACCTCTGCTGCTAATGTTGGTGGCTAAAGCACCCACAAACCATTTATACAATGCTTTATCTACATCTTCAGCTCTGCTATGCCGTTTTCTTTTTCTATTGCTGTTTAAGTTTACAACATCAGATAATGCACTTTTGTTTTTATAAATTTTGCTCACTCTTGATGAATCAATGTTGAATTTCTTAGCAACAACTGCATACGTTTGTTTTGGTGGTCTACCACAAGCTGCTAAAATATCCAATTTTGTTTTACAGTTAATTCTGTTCGTTTACGCTGTCATTTTTGGTTTAGCCCTTGTAAGAAATTATAAATTACATACATGTGTATTTAAACAACAATCACTTTAATCTCAAAAAAATTAAGAAAACTTATTAAAATTTACCTCTGTTTATTATCAAAACCCTGTAGATTTTGGTTGCTTCCAATAAATATATGTATTTTAAATTAAAATTATCAAGTTTCAGTTTTAAATTTTTAAACTTTGATAAAAAAGATTATAAAAAAATTCAGAAAAAATAATGATATTATGCGAATTTGAAATATCAAAATCAAAAAATATTCATGATAATAAGCGGGAAATGGATATTATGCAAGATGATATTAACCGAGTAAAAATGTATTGATTTAATAGTGTTTGTGCAAGTGGATTTTGAGTTTTAGTGATATTAAACGGGTGATATTAATATGGTGATATTAATATGGTAGCAGCTAAATGGTTTTTGCTAAATATCTGGTAATCACTATAATTTAGCGAAGGCATATAATTAATCATATAATATTTAATTAATTAAATTTATTCTTAATTAATATTTAATTAATTAAAAACGCAAGGCAATTTATTTGAGGATTATATATAATTGGTGGTATATTTTTTGGATAATTTTCATGATGTAAGTTCATCAATTTGAAAAAAAAAATTTAGGATTTGAGTATTTCTTTGATTGCTGAACACGAGGAGTCGGGTCGAGATTTAGTTCCATCCGCAAACGTTTAAAAATCCCAACAATATTATTAAATATAAGTTAACGCCAATCAAACAATCTTTTCATGATATATTTCGACAGTTTTCCTTTCATCATCAGGTGGGATATAATAACTAAATAAATTAAGAATTTTAAACAAATTTATTAATTATATAAAAAAACTTCTTATTTAATAAAAAAAGCATTTAATTATTTTTAAAAATTATAATTAAATTAATATATTATTTTTAAAATTTTAGCATTCAGAATTTAATTTAATAATTTAAAAATTTTATTAATTATTTAATTTAACACGACAATCAATACATACAATATACAAAAACATATTATTTAAAAACATTCAAAGTATTCACTGCATTCTGCACATTAATTTTCGGATTCAATGATTTTATCAACAATGCCTCACAAATCACACGTCCCCAGTAATTATCGAAATTTTTTAATAAAATTTTAAAACCAGACTTACCTCTTTTAATCTTACAGCCCTTATTGTACTCATTAATATGGGTCAAAGCCTTCGGTCTACAATGTTCTCGAGCTCGAATACAGAGATGACGGGAAGTCTCTCCAATGTATGTGAAATTACACCCATTACACGTAAACTGATAAACGAGATCGGAACAATATTCGACCGAAGTTTTTGACTTATTAATAAACATATTGCGTACTTTCCATGAAGTTGACACTATCCTATAGTTTAAATTCCCCAACTGCTTTCTTATCTTCACTTTATAATCCTTGCAACCTTCTGAGTACGGTAATACTAACACAAATATAGGCTCGTCATCCTTGCTCACACTATTTAATTTATTTAACTCAGACTCACACACCTCAACAAAATTACACCCAGATTTTAACTCATCAGACTCACACACCTCAACAACATCACACCCAGATTTTCTCAAACATGGATCCTTAGGATTTTTAATAAATATGTCAACAGTCTCTTTTACCATAATTAATAAAAAGGATTTTGAATAACCGTTCTTCATTAAAAATTCAACCAATTTGTCAACACTTTTTACTGAATTTTCAAAAGTAGAAGACAAAGACCATGAACGATAAATCAACCCCTTCACCATATTTCTTTTATACTTGAATTTAAAAAACCTTTCGGATGAAGTATAGAGACCAGTATCAGTTGGTTTTCTATAAATCTCTGTCTCATAGTCAGTTTCATAATGTTTCATAATGTCAGTTTCAAGACAAAATAATTTTAATTTTAAATTTAGTCTGTCATTTATGTCAAATATATTAAAGTAGATTATAGTTAGTGTTATTATTAACACATTGATGAACTGTCAAGGGTTCGCTCGTATTTTGTGAGCCTGTATTTTTTATATTTTTATATATTTCTGCGTATTTAAACTCTGAAAGTTTAAGAAGATGATGAGATATAATCTCATTATTAATTGAGTGCAAAAGAACGTCATCCGGAAAAATTACCTGGCTGTTGGAGTAAAGTAGAAAAAATGTTCGGTCTTCAATACGTAAATTTCCTTATTATCAATTATCAATTTTTATTTTTATATAAAGCGCAAGAGATCAGAATGCAGGAGGAGCGAAATGGAATCCCAAATCTTGCCAAAAATATATTTAATTATTAAATTTTCCTTTTTAGTTTTATTTAACAATGATAAGAAATATATTTATTACGATTTCAGATGCATTTCGTTTATGTCAAAATTAATAAAAAATTAATAAAACATTAAAAAAAATTAATTAAAAAAATATTTAATTACTCTAAAAAATTTTTATACCTTTTTTAAATTATGGATCATGGGACCAAAAATATATTTACGTGGAGGCCCGTAATTTTTAGTTTAAAAAAATGAAAATAAAAATTGTAAATCTTTAAATATTATTTTTATAAGTTTAAAAAATTTATAAAATTATAATTTAAACAATTTGATATTTACCGAACTGTTTTTTGTACAGAAGTTTCCTTATTAACCAAGCAAATGTCGTACGTATCCGGTATCGCTTCCTGTGGGAAAACTTTAATTGACAATACTTTTGATTTTATTTCATGCGTCACTTCCATAGCTACACTTTTTCTTCTATTCGATTTGAAATAATGTTGAGATTTTTCACTGGGGCATAAAGATTCTCTTCTTTGAGAATTTGCTTGACTTATAATTGAGGATCGGTTAGACATATAGTCACTTTTCTCTGAATCACTGCCTTCTCGTTGCAAAATATCTTGTTTAGATGACCTACGTGATTGAAAACTATTACAAGATGATCTTCTGGACATTGTCTTTAAAACCATAGGTTTCTCTTCTTCATTAGAATGACATAACTTTATACAGCTTTGGATCACACCGCTTAAACATTTGCAAACTGACCTAACGAAATTCATTTGAAAGATTGTTATTGTTTTGAATATGCCTACGTACAAATTTAAAAACACTAAATAAATGACTAATTGCTACAACAAATATTAAAACTAAACGTTCATCATTTGCGATCTTGTGAGCAAATCTATTAGAATAATTACAAAATGTAATAATAATTGATGGGAAATCATTTTTATTCAGATTCTTTTCATTTTTCCTTAGGTCTGTTTTGACGCCCTTTGCGATATGAGATAATCCAAATATTTTTTTTTTAATTTCATTTTAAACAATTCTGAAAAGCGCTTGTTTTCATTTTGGTGCTTCAAAATCCTTCCGTTGGATTGATGAGGCAGCAAATAGTCCGAGTAGAATCCTGTTGAATTGAAAATCCTCTTCCCTAGTTCTAAAAAAGGCTTCATTTTATCACTTTCTTTTAGTATCACAATAGGACTAATTATTAATGATTGTAATCATTTCATTTGTCAGTGAATTTCACGATTGGCGATAAACGGTAACTTGTATAAAAGACTTGTACGAATCGGAGAGTCTGAACACTGAATCCTACAGTCATAGAGTAGGCAACTCTACCTCAGATGAGACGCCAAGATCGGAAAATATTTAAGAGTCAGTTATCTTCTCACCGAAGGTTTTCATATTTCATTTACAATTTAATTGTTTGAAAGCGAAAAGCAAATTTTGATCACTTACTAACGATAATTCTACAATTTTTACAACTATACGCCATGATTACTTTGTGCATTCAGATCGCTTTTGTACGATAAATTAAATGTTTTCAACAGCTTTGGTACGGCTAAACAAGACTGTATACCTAATTTTCAATTTAAAACTGTGTTGACGCTTGACTGCTAAAAAATGAGTTATGGCCTCAGTCTATAGCCGAATATGACTTTATGCTTTTCCGCACAGAGAGCCTCTGACAAACATCAGGTTGGTACTGTTCACTGACAGCGAAAAATTAAAGGGCAAGTGAGCGTTTACATTAACACTACTCTCCGATAAAATTTCTGGCGGGTTTTCGAAGGCCGATAGAAGGACTTACGTTTAATTTATCCCCTATTACTTTATGTTCCTTCAAACCTTTTGGTGACTGGTGATAACAACACAAAAACTATTAGCATTTCCCTTTTTATCCCGCATTTATTGATGAGCGTGTGTTGATATTACTTCGACTACACTCCAATGAAAATCCGATTCCAACAAGAAAATTAAAATAAAAAAAGAGATAACGCAAATATTCATAATAACGATGTAATTACATGCAACACATATATTAACTGGTGACAAAGATCACAAGATGTGGTCTCTATACAAACAGATGATCACCACCCGTCACTCTCGAGTTCGGTCAATAAAGCATCTAAGTTGAATTCATTAGGAAACAGGATGGGCGGCGCTTCGGGAATCTCTATCTTAAAGGTTTATGGCCCGGGTGGATGCTCAGATTGAGCCGATTCGGCCAATCAACGTGCTCGTTTCTTAGCATTGCGCTCGGCATTCATAAGACTTTTCCTTCGGATCTTCTTCCGAAGAAGTTCCGGAACGAGTGTGCATACTTGTCTTCGGCTTTTGAACTTCGGAAGATGTTGAAGCGACAAGGGCTAGGGTCGATGGTGTCGATATTGTACAACCCAACCAATCAGGTGGGGCGACCGATTCAGGTCCAAGAAGATGGATCGAAATAATAGTGTTACTGCTCAGAGTATCAGTGATTCCTGAAGCCAACTCCATATTAGTATAGTCATGATGGAGCGCTTGGGATCGCTGCTGCACGAGAGCTCGATAAGATCGATTCTCCGCAATGAGACTGTTCCATTAGTGTTCAAGGTGGTACGATTTTTTTATCTGTTCTTTCATTTTGGGAGGGGAACCACGTCCCTTACAAGCGCTCGATCTTTTCCCGAAGTAACCGGATCTCTTCTCTCTGCTTAGCATTTACGCATTCTTGTCTGTGCAGGAATAGCAGGGTTTGATTGGAATAGTCATTGTGCTAACTAACAAAACAAAAAAATAATATATGTTTATTTAAATCAGAATCAGATTTCCATCTGTATGATGGCAAAATATAAAAACTTATTATTATTATTATTATTATTATTATTATTATTATTATTATTATTATTATTATTATTATTATTATTATTATTATTATTATTATTATTATTATTATTATTATTATTATTATTATTATTATTATTGTCATATTATCATTATCTTTATCATCACCATGACCACCGCTCTTATTTCTATCACTATTCTCACTATTGTTATTGGGATTAGTATCGTTCTTTTTATTATTACAATCAACACTATTATTATCATGACTATTATTTATCGCTACTATTGTGATGATTATCATTGCTACTGTTATTATTTATTATTAATATTGATATCATTAATATTAGTGTTGTACTTATAGAACGAGGTTCTAAACCTTAGACATTCATATATGTTATTACGTAATAATATAGTATATATATATATATATATATATATATATATATATATATATATATATATATATATATATATATATATATATATATATATATATATATATATATATATATATATATATATATATAATTTTGTTAAGTACCTGTAAAGGGGTCGCTAACTGGCAAGATGACAAAATGAAGCCATAGATGTCTCATAAGTTATTCTATGAAGTATTTTGGTCATTATTATTGATAAATTATGTTATTAATATCCGCTTTATTATTATTATTAGTGTAGCCGTTATTGGTATCGTATCGTTGTTATTCCCATCGAACTATTATTATTGCTAATTATCACCCTTAAAATTTGCTAATTAAAAACGCCGGGTCTGCATAAACAAATCAAATTGGGCAAAACCTATTTATTGTCTTATTCCTGTGGAAAGATGACAATTGAAAAAACATGTTGTGAATTACACCTGTGTTTTTTTTAAAATTTGGACTATCCTATGACTTATTTTGGGCCTCAGCTTCCACGAAAATTGTGCCCATTTTAGTTATTCAAAAAAAAATCTCTTAGCGTCGACAGGGTAACTACTAGTGCTTGAAGAATTGAATTTGTTAACAATATGTAAAATGAAATAACAACAACGGTCCTCGTTGATGTCGACACGCTGCTAATCAGCAAGCAAATGACCGAGCTAACGAAGATGCTTCCCATGCCTCACTAGTTGCCCTTCCAATTGTCTACTAACCTAGATCATAATCCAAAAAATAAATAATACTGGCATCACAAAAAGTTAATAGAAAGTTATTATCTAGAAATCAAAATGCTTAACGAGGAGAACGAAAACTTATTTACAAATCAATTTAATTTTAACATAAAATTACAGGAAAATATACATAAAATCTGAAAATACAAACGATGAAATTTCCGATCGTACTCCAATGATTCTCAATAATAAAAATGAATAGGTCCATAGGCGAATGTTGATATTTTACTGTCTTGAACGGATATAAGGAATTTTAATTGCCGGGTTATAATGAGGATCGGTCCGCTAATAATAACTTGGATAAATAAACACTTTCCTATTGAAAATAGTAAAAATGGTAGCCGATAAAACAAAATGAGTTCTGGCTAATAAGAATTATTTCGAAACACAAAAATTAGTTTGAATTTGTTTGGAAAAATACTGGTTTTAATTAGTTGGAAAAGGGATGTTGAATAGTGGACAAAAAGTGGTTTTTATTAGTAAAAAAACTGATACTGTAATCTGGCTTCTGAGAAAGTCCTGTGTACTAGTTTGTGTGTGTTCAACCAATCACAGTCGAGGCTGTGTGTTGTTGTTTTAATTTTTAATTTAATTTAATTATTTCTTTTTTTTCTTTCTTTCTCGATTGGTTGAACGATAGCCTTTTCATACTAATTTTATAAATAAAATAGTATTTTTGTCTTTTTTCGGCGATTTTTGTTATTTGCTTGCTTTTAAAAATATGTTTCTTGTGTAATTGCTTGCATTCATTATTTTATTATTTTTGTTTTTAATTTTTTTATTTCTGTCTTTGTTTTATTTGGTGTTCTTAATAGATTTTAATTATTCTTCTTGCGCTTTCTTTGCTGTATGGGTTCTCTCAGTTGGCCCTGGCTTATTAAAACAAGAAAAGAATTTTAGCGAAAATTTTGGTTCTTAGCCCAACAATTGCAATGGATTGTTGCATTTGGAAACGTAAAATTTGGGTTTACTTCAATAAAGGCGCGGAAAAATTCGACGTGGATAAAAAATGGCGCGGACAAAAAGTGCAGATGATAATAATATTTCCAGCTAGTCCATATCCTATTTTAATCACTATCCATTTTAGAATCTAGTTTTAAATACTTCGATATAAATTTATCTAGGTATTTATTGTTCGTGTCATTTTTGCCGTGCCTTTAATGATGGATACCTAAAATTTGTTGTCGATACTCAATAAATTAGTTAGTTTTTCATTGAGGAAGGGTTTCAATATTTTGTTAACTTACCTTTTAAAAATATAAATCATACCTAGTAGTACCAAAATATATAACGAAGAGTATTCCTAATATATCCATATATATATATATATATATATATATATATATATATATATATATATATATATATATATATATATATATATATATATATATATATATATATATATATATATATTCAAAATATAGCATTATGAGATACAATTTTAAGTATATTGATTATATTGACACAAACATCCAACTTCGGGCTGTGTCAACAAATACTCTTGATTATGTGAATTATAACCGAGTGGTTTTCACATTCACTGGCATCATTAGAGTAATCGGGTTCTGTATGTGTGAATTTTTAAATTTATAAATTTAAATTTTCATAGAAATCGGCCAAGAATTGCTTAACAAATTTGATAAGATTCATCGAATAAGCTACTAATAAAATAGTTAGCAAAGAAACTTAATAAGTGTTTTGATTTTATTATTCAGATCACCTAGTGGTTATTTTATTTTATTTTACGCTTGGATTAAGACATAGAAACTAACAAAGTAGAAATAGTGTTGGCTTTTATGATATCAAAAATCAACCGTTGGTTACTCTGACTCCACGTGTTCCAAAAATTAATAAACACAACTCCCAACATATATTTGTTTTATAGAAAATTTACAATTCTCGATAAATAACGATACTTTTAGTTAACCACAATTTTCTTACAATTTCCGATCGACTGCTCTGGTAGGTCTCAACCATGTACGATTTAAAAATAAGTTTCACCTTTTTGCTTGATTCCGCTCTCTGATTCGAACTCTTTTAATATTCCTTTCCGACTCCTCGATTCCTCTTATAATTCTTTTATTTTATTCCTCGAAATCATATCGTTTGTTTCTTCTTGCCTGCCTAAGGCTACAGCCCATTATGTGAATTTGGAGTTTCTTTATATACTCCCATAATCATTGTAATTGCCTCATTTTTAACCTTATTGGTTTTGACTTCTTTGGTTAACATTCCCTAATTAGCTATTTCTGTTGAACATCTTCGTAATTCCCTTTCTTTTGTTAACCCTCGTTTATCCGGTTGTTTGATAATTTCCCTCTGAATTCCTCGTTTGTTTACCCTTCCAAATTGCCGTGCTCGGGTTTTCTTCATCGCTCAGGTTCTCAATTGGCTCGGGTTTCCCATTAGCCTATATTAATTAATTAATATTTTACGTTTCTTCATATTTGTCTGTTTTACGACCCTTTCTAAACATTTCCTAACAATTTCTTGCTCACTGTCTTCTTCACCATCTCTAATCTACAACTCTCCCGTTTTCCAGCTTCGATTTCGATAACATTTCACTTTATTCCGCTTTCTCATGTTTGGGCTTTTTTCCATTTCATGTCTGATTGTACCATTTTTTAATTCTGTTTTTATCATATCTTTCTTTGCCATTGCTTCTCTGCTTGACCGCCATTCAATTTCGGTTTTCTTTTTAATCTAATTTATTAATTTACTTTTAGAACTTCAACAATAGTACCGTTACGCCTGTGAATTTCAGTGTGCATTTAATTCATAAGTGAGGATGATTATGTGTGGTTACTATTGAAAATTTACAAGTTTTCAACTCGATAGTAAGGGGTCAAATGTCAGTAATTACGTAAAAATAAAGAGTTAAATATTATGTAAGAGGTTGATTTTTACATCAATATATAAATTACGTAACTTTATATAGTTGAGTAATATTGTATTGCCCATTATAGCCCATACAAGTATTATGCAATACTGTATACCCTGGGATACTTGGCCTCGTTTATACTCTTCACTACTATTTCAGACTCATTAAAAAGAGCTCTCAATTTTTTGGCTCTGGCCCAACAATTTTGAAATCCGTCAGAATTATTTGTATTTTTAAGAGTTTTTTAAGTGTTGAATTATAATGTTTATTGGAAATAAAATATCCTTGCATGACGTGCAAAGAAATACATGAAAGCCTCCTTATAGTTATATACCAGTATAACAAAATTATTTATGGAACAATTTTCATTTCCAAAAAATTAATTACTTTTACATATATTTTAATTATAAATTATTACAATATAAAATGTTACATTTGTAAAAAGTATAAAAAAATTAATAAATTTTATTCATATCTTATTATCCAATAAATCAATCATTTAACACCTTAAATTAATAAATTTTTAAATTAATTGATAAATTCGACTTTAAATTAACAATTTAATTATCTAAAATCACATAAAAGCAAATTGGATTCAAATTACGTTTACATTTGATTACTCTTTAAATCAAATAACGTTGACTGAATAAATCATACCAAATCATTAATAATCACTAAATTAATAAAAATACTAATTCTGGGGAAAAAAAAACTTATTATGTTATATATTATTCTCGCTTAATTTCCCTAGCTACGACTTTTCTCAATGTGTTTAGCCATAATTGTTTTTCTTCGAGTTGGGATGTTTGAAGAATGGTTTGTGAATTTTTTAACAAACGTCCATCATAAGAAGACTGTTCATATTTCTCATTATTAGCAAATGTGTCTTCTAAATTCTTTTCATTGTAATCATTATGATCTTCAAATTCGCTTTCGGGAATAAAATTTGACAACAGAGTTAAACGAAAGACATTTCTACCTAAATATATATTTATTGTAACTATGTAAATCAAAAATACAATTCCTAAAACGTACAGGCCAAAATCCTCCAAACAAATTATAATAATTAATAATTTCACCACTGATTATTTTTTCCTTTGAATTTATCAAAAAACATCGATATATTACTGATTTTAATTATAAGAATCATTATAATAAATTTATCAAATTACAGAAAAGTAAATTTAATGCCATAACTTTACAAAAAATGTAAATCATAAAAAAAGACTTGCTGCAAATTATGTATTGAATATAAATGAAATAATTTTCGATTATAAATTTTATTCAATATATATCATTTTTGAATAAATAGTTAAACATACATGGCAATGATTTAATTATAAGATAACGCCAATCAAATATTCTTTTCACGATATATTTCGACAGTTTTCGTTGTTGATAAAATCATTGAATCCGAAAATTAATGTGCAGGAATGCAGTAAATACTTGTGTTTTGAGTGTTTTTAAATAGGTTTTTTTATTTTGTATGTATTGATTGTTGTACTAAATTAAATAATTAATAAAAAATTTTTAAATTATTAAATTAAATTTTAAATGCTAAAATTTTAAAAAAATAATATATTAATTTAAGTATAATTTTTTTAAAAATAATTATTGGTTTTATAAAATAAAAAAATATATAATTAATAAATTTGTTTAAAATCCTTAATTTAATGAGTTATTATATCCCACCTGATGATGACAGGAAAAGTTGTCGAAATACCTGTAAAAGAATGTTTGATTGGCGTTATCTTATAATATATCATTTTATTCAATATATACTTTTCAGCAAAAGCCTTATATTTAGGGTGACCATCTGCTGGTATTTTCAAGGGACAATCCCGTATTTTCATCAAATGTTCCATGTCCCGTTTTTGGCAAAATTTGTCCAGTATTTTTCAATTTTCCAAGGGGATTGCAAATCCAAAATACCTACTAAGTTTTTCATTCAAATTTTAGCAAATTAAATTTTTTGGTAACTGAGATTGAAAAAGGTTACTAAGGTAATTTTATTTCAATTTTTCGAATATTTTTACACAATTTGCAATATTTTATACTGAAATATGCCTTTTAATGTGTTGTTAATAATTTTAATTGATTTATAGTCAATTATGAAAATAAAAAATAAATTCATAAAAATTAAAAATTCTATTTTCACCATTAAAAATAGTCTTTTCATTAGTAATTGTTATTTTATGTCCAAAAAGTAAAATTCTCGAAGGAACTACAACCAGTTTTTAAAAATATGTAGTTAGTGTAGTAACTTTTTTCAATCTCAGTTACCAAAAAATTAATTTGCTAAAATTGGAATGAAAAACTTTTTGATTTGCAACCCCCTTGCAATTTTCATAAAATTTTACCATAAAATCTCAAAAAAGAGCATTTTTTCATATTTAATATCAGTAAAAGTAAACTGGTTAATACCAGCACTAACAAGAAATTGTTGTATTCATAATTGTCATTGTACTAGTGTTTTTTTACAAGCTGTGAATCAAATTTAAAATTTTAATTTATAATTTTAACTTTTTAGCGTTTGAAAACTACTTAAATTTCATATGTGATTCATGAGCATTCGTTAAAATTTTCATCAAATCACTTTAAAGCATTAAAACTTTATCTTTAAAATTTAATCAAATTTTTATGTAGCGATTTTCAGAATTTTAAAACTGTATTTTCAAATTAGTGTAGTTGATTGTCCTTCTAATCAAATATTAACATTACAATTCTAAAAAAATTCGTTAAAGTTCCGGTTAAATCGGCTTTAATGAATAAATTTACAATGTCCCGTATTTTTTTCAAATTTCCCTGGTCACCCTACTTATATTATCATTTCTTTAACATTTAATTAATGCTGCTACTAAGAAATCATTATTTCATAATATAAAGAAAATGTTTCTATGGTGATTTTGATGTTCAACACATGTTGCATTGTTGAAACGGAAATGTAGAGCAGATTCTAATATAATGATCAGAAATATAATTAATAATGATTATAAAATATTATTCAGACAAATACCTATGTGTAAAAAATCAATATGGAATTTTTATCTTTAATACTAAAACGATGTTATATATTAATATTCCCGACATCTCTGTACTCGAGTTCAAGAACACTGTCGACCGAAGGGAGTGTCCAATCATAATAAAGGATCACAATAAAATCTGTATGAGAGAATTAGGAATGTCTGATTTTAAAATCTTATCAAAATATTTTGATAATTGTTTTGAGCGTGTGATATGTGAGGCATTATTGATAAGAACTTTTAATCCTAAAATCAACGTGCAGAGTTTAGCGAATACTTGTGTGTTGAATGTTTTTAATTAAGTTTTTGTATGTTGATGTATATTGAATAATAAAACAATAAAGAGATAATTTAAGCCTTTTGCTGCGAATAATGTATTTAATGAAAATATTTCGACTACAAGACAGTCCTTGTCAATCTCCTTGAAGTTAGCAATCACCTTCCCGAAAATACATTTCTATCTTTCTTTTATTTCCTTTTTCTTAATTCTCATTGGTTATAAATATAATACAATATAATGATATACTTTTTTTTCTGGATTTTTTTAAAAATTTTACTTTAAATTAAAATTAAAATAAATATCATTTAAAATTCAAAATGACAAAAACTAAAACCTTTAAATTTTATAAAGCTTCTATAATTTAGCCTCTAGAAGCCCAATAAAATATTTCAAAATATTTATAAAATAAAGCCTCCGATAACCATTTATATATGCTATTTAACTATTTCAATAAATGTGTTAATTTTGATCTTTAAATCCTATCTTTTGAAAGCATATTTTTATATTATTTTAATTATTACTTTTTTTTAAATTTATCATATTTTTTTTTATTTTTTATATATTACCTGGAGATTGCTAAATTCCAGGAGATTGACAAGGACTATCTTATAGTCGAAAATTAACTATGAAAAAAGATTATTTCTTTAACGAGATTGAAAATCAATCAATTTCCTTGATTTGTCTAAGTTCTGTTTCATGTATAAAAAAAATGGAAAGACATTTTTACAATGCCATGAAAATTATTCTAAACTTTCTGATGAGCTTAAAGAAATTGACCTTCAAAAATTAAAGGCACAATATTTTCAAAAGTCAAATTTAATGAAATGAATTGATTTTGAAAAATTAGTCAATAATATTAATGAATGATTTTTATAAAAAATATCATTACAATAATTAAATTGAATGAAATGAATTGATTTTGAAAAATTAATCAATAATATTAATGAATGATTTTTATAAAAAATTTTCATGAAATGAATTGATTTTGAAAAATGATTCAATAATATTAATGAATGATTTTTATTAAAAATATCATTACAATAATTAAATTTAATGAAATGAATTAATTTTGAAAAATTAGTCAATAATATTAATGAATGATTTTAATAAAATATATCATTACAATAATTAAATTTAATGAAATGAATTGATTTTGAAAAATGATTCAATAATATTATTGAATGATTTTTATAAAAAATATCATTACAATAATTAAATTTAATGAAATGAATTGATTTTGAAAAATTAATCAATAATATTAATGAATGATTTTAATAAAAAATATCATTACAATAATTAAATTTAATGAAATGAATTGATTTTGAAAAATTAATCGATAATATTAATGAATGATTTTATAAAAAATATCATTACAATAATTAAATTTAATGAAATGAATTGATTTTGAAAAATTAATCAATAATATTAATGAATGATTTTTATAAAAAATATCATTACAATAATTAAATTTAATGAAATGAATTGATTTTGAAAAATTAATCAATAATATTAATGAATGATTTTTATAAAAAATATCATTACAATAATTAAATTGAATGAAATGAATTGATTTTGAAAAATTAATCAATAATATTAATGAATGATTTTTATAAAAAATTTTCATGAAATGAATTGATTTTGAAAAATGATTCAATAATATTAATGAATGATTTTAATAAAAAATATCATTACAATAATTAAATTTAATGAAATGAATTGATTTTGAAAAATTAATCGATAATATTAATGAATGATTTTTATAAAAAATATCATTACAATAATTAAATTTAATGAAATGAATTGATTTTGAAAAATTAATCAATAATATTAATGAATGATTTTTATAAAAAATATCATTACAATAATTAAATTGAATGAAATGAATTGATTTTGAAAAATTAATCAATAATATTAATGAATGATTTTTATAAAAAATTTTCATGAAATGAATTGATTTTGAAAAATGATTCAATAATATTAATGAATGATTTTTATTAAAAATATCATTACAATAATTAAATTTAATGAAATGAATTAATTTTGAAAAATTAGTCAATAATATTAATGAATGATTTTAATAAAATATATCATTACAATAATTAAATTTAATGAAATGAATTGATTTTGAAAAATGATTCAATAATATTAATGAATGATTTTTATAAAAAATATCATTACAATAATTAAATTTAATGAAATGAATTGATTTTGAAAAATTAATCAATAATATTAATGAATGATTTTTATTAAAAATATCATTACAATAATTAAATTTAATGAAATGAATTGATTTTGAAAAATTAATCGATAATATTAATGAATGATTTTTATAAAAAATATCATTACAATAATTAAATTTAATGAAATGAATTGATTTTGAAAAATTAATCAATAATATTAATGAATGATTTTTATAAAAAATATCATTACAATAATTAAATTGAATGAAATGAATTGATTTTGAAAAATTAATCATTAATATTAATGAATGATTTTTATAAAAAATATCATTACAATAATTAAATTGAATGAAATGAATTGATTTTGAAAAATTAATCGATAATATTAATGAATGATTTTTATAAAAAATTTTCATGAAATGAATTGATTTTGAAAAATGATTCAATAATATTAATGAATGATTTTTATTAAAAATATTACAATAATTAAATTTAATGAAATGAATTAATTTTGAAAAATTAGTCAATAATATTAATGAATGATTTTAATAAAATATATCATTACAATAATTAAATTTAATGAAATGAATTGATTTTGAAAAATGAGTCAATAATATTAATGAATGATTTTTATTAAAAATATCATTACAATAATTAAATTTAATGAAATGAATTGATTTTGAAAAATTAGTCAATAATATTAATGAATGATTTTAATAAAAAATATCATTACAATAATTAAATAATAAAACAATTGAAAAGCCTTCAATGTGTCACTGGGAACTTTAAAAAAAGAAAACTTGATCCGCAAATTAAAAGAGAAATTAATCACTTTACTTCCTTTGTCTGAACTGAAAGTCGATCTAAATGAGCCCATTTTAATTTCACCATCATTGATATTTTCCAGAATTAATTTATTAGTTGGGAGTGGATTACCATAAACCGTGTACCTCGTGCTTTCTATGCTTTCTTCTCCACTTTGCTTCGTAAAAACTAAAATTTCTTCAAATAAAAACGCATGAACTTTGTGAAAATGTACTGAACGACCAATTTTTACGTTTCCTTCTAGTATAAGAACATTTTGATTTTTTACTAAATTAATATACTAGTAATTATTAACAAGAAATGTTATTGTAATAAAACGACAAATATACTTGATTTTGTTCAAGAAAATCCAGTTTCTCAAGGTAGAAATTACACATTTCTTCACCCGTCTTTTTGTCTAATGTTAATAAAATAATTTCAAATTTCTTCAAAACATCAACCAAATTAGACGAATCCCCATGTTCAATATCAGTCTGAAAATTTTAATCTTGAATTTAATTTATAGAAATTGTGGCTTACATATTTTAAAATTCTTTCAAATAATAGAGGATACTTCATTAAGCGACTTCTTGGATTATCTATAATTTAAATTTATATTTATAGTATATCGTAACGCGTTTTATTGGTATCATGTTAAGAGAGACTTTTAGAAAATGTACATTAGATTACGCAATACAAAATATTTAATTAATTTATTAATAAATTAATTAAATATTTAAGAGAAAATTGTTGTTTTAATATCGAGAAAATAGCAGTTTAACCAAATTCAAAAATGCCAAGAAGAAAATTAACTTTTCAAAACTAATTATATCAACAAGCCAATCAAATCGTCAAAAAATCCAATTCAATATACAAAATAAATAAATAATGTATACTGTGATTTTCCTTACAATAACATATCTAGATCAATATTATTTTACTTGGATAGCCATCGTTCTTACGACAAATACTTTAAGAGCAAACATTTAACAAAAATACTTTGTAAAAATGAAACGATTTTTTCTAATAGTAATTTATAAATTAATAAATAATGAATAAATTTAAGTTTCAAAACAAACTTTTATGTGAATGTATAGTGCCTGCACCATACAATACAAAATATTTAATTTATTTATTAATAAATTAAATATTTAAGAGAAAATTGTTGTTTTAATATCTAGAAAAAAGCCAAAAAGAAAGAGAAGAAATAAACTTTTCAAAACCAATTACATCAACAAGCCAATCAAATCGTCAAGAAAAGCCAATTCAAGAAACTTTTCAAAATCAATTCAATATACAACATAAATAAATAACATATCTAGATCAATATTATTCTACTTGGACACCCCTCGCTCTGACGACAAATACTTTAAGAATAAACATGTAAACAAAATACTTTGTAAAAATGAAACGATTTTTTTTCTAATAGTAATTTATAAATTAATAAATAATGTATAAATTTAAGTTTCAAAACAAACTTTTATGTGAATGTATAGTGCCTGCATAATACAAAATATTTAATTTATTTATTAATTAAATAATTAATTAAATATATTAGAATAGTTTTTTTTTAATTTTTAAATAGAGATAAATAGGCAACTTTCAAAATGCAGAGAGCTTCGGTAAAAGCACTTTTCAAAAATTTGTTATATTTTAATAATAAATTCCCTAAAAATGTATTAAAAAGAGTAAAATATTTTTAATTTGTTTAGTTTCAAGATTAAAGGAGAACAGAAATGAGTTGTGTTTTTCATATATCACTCTAATACAGTGATCCTCAGTACATGTAGATATGCTTTCTCAACAAATGTAATGTTTATCATAAATAAAAACCTTTTAAAAATTTTTAAAAAAAAAATCAATTTGTTTTCAAGTGTACTCTTCAAATTGTCAAACAGTGCTATGGTTCCGAGCAAGTTCCAACATCATTTGCTCATTAATCATTCTTCGCTTGCATAAAAAAATAACAAAAGCTACTTTCAAAAATCATTATGTCCAAGATAAAAACAAGTATAGGTTTTCAAAAGCAATTGAGCATTATGAACGGGCTGAATTAAATGGTCTTTAATTAAAAAAAAAGTTGTAAAAAGTGAATAAGCAGAAATTGATATTTGTTAAATACTACTTTCAAATGGAACAATTCAATGCAGAATATTACAAACTTGCAAAATAATGGACATCGTAAAACCTTTTACTAGAAGATTTATATGATGGAAAACTGCCAAGTGATTCAACAATAGACCTTTAATTTACCAGCTTATTATGATATATTATGTATATTAAAATCATAGTTATTTTAGTGCATCCGCTTTTATATATATATATATATATATATATATATATATATATATATATATATATATATATATATATATATATATATATATATATATATATATATACATATGTTACATATGTTACAGTGAATTTGTATTACCAGTGAGAATATATTTTCACTAACGTTTCAGTGAATTTATATCCAAATACGTTTTCACCAGTATAGAAATGTATAGTATTAGACGAAGACAGATCGTCGGTAATCCGTGGACAAAAGCAGCAAGGTCGTTGTTATTCAAAATAGAGAGGTTAGAGTCGATGATGGAGAAGTTTAGTCGTGATGAGAAGCGAATTCAAGTCTGGCCGCGCGAGGGAGGCGACGAAGCGAATAAAATTGACAGTTGGTAGGGTGACACATCGACACTTATGGCCAAATATTTCCACGCGGCTTGTCAATGAATACAAACTCACTAAATGTAACCAGTGAATTTGTATCTTCATTGTTAGATATACATTCACTGACCGGCTTGGTAATACAAATTCACTGTAACATATATATAAAACGAATAATATGAATTTGAATTTGGAGATAGGAGAAATTGTGATATCAATAATATATTGAGCTTCTTATTTGCAAATCCTTAACAATGGGCATAACCGACACCTTAACGTCACAGAAATCAATTGTCGATAAAATTTATAAATTAGCACATGTGAAACAAGTACAAAATGAACTGTTTGCAACGTTTGAATTAAGTATTAAAAATCTATTAGATGAAGATCTTGATTGTTAGTGAAATTTTTTCTTATGGCATCAAGATTCGATTTAGGTATACGAAGATAATTGAACCGCATAGACAAGCAAAAATTAGTAGGAAATTTCTCAGATTAAAACTGCTTTTACTACAAAAGAAGGACAATTCTGTTTTAATAGGTTATATTAAATTTGTTTTAAGTTATCGCGGCCATATCATGGACAAGATGATACCTATTTTCAAGGGAAGTGACATTAAACAGTGGATTCAGAAAGTGAAGCTAGTCGCAAAAATTCAAAAAATCGTGGAGTTGGAATCAACAATTCCGTTATATCTAGATCAGTGTTTTTTTTCCCATAAACGTTGGTAATAAAAAAAAATTACAAAAACTATATCAAGCTTTTTACTATGGAAAAGTCGCTTCTATGAATCAAAATTACAAAGAATTACTTTATTACCTTATAAAAATCTCTCGTAATCATATTTAATTAGTATAGAATATAAAGTAGCTTTTTATATATCATTGGAAAGTCAAAAAAATTGTAAAAATATTTGATTTTTGGGCAGGTGTGCCGCGAGCGAGAAAAGTCTGAGAAACACAGATCTAGATGGACCAGCTTTTGCAGTATATCAGGATTTGAGCGCGGAAGGCAACGCATTGAAGATGGAACATGCTTTAATCGATGTCTATTCGATAGATATGTTCCTAGTATATGACCGATTCCGTGAACGAAGGTGGTGCAATGTGCTAGTCTATTTGAATGATCTCAAAAACTTAGCATTTTTGGCCAAGATAGATAACGAGATCATACTTAAAAGAGTATGATTCATGGGTTTATCAGCAGTGTCGTCACAACAGTTACGATCCAATGCAAATATTCAGCAGATGTTTCTTGTTGAAGTTTTGAAATAGTCTCGTGTTTTAGTAAACTGTGACCGTATGGAACTGTGTTCGGCTGGCGTTGAAAACAAGACAGGCAAAAGAAATGCTCGTTTTGCGGAAGGAATGGCATCTAGAAGAACGTTGTTTCAAAAACAAGGAAAGAAGTGTCGGCTATGTGAAGAAGAGGGACACAATTCAAAGGAGTGTACCAGGAATTCTGGAAACGCCAATGCGCATGCGCCAGCGTCTACTCTAGCACGAATGTAATGGCGCTGCAGCTTTAATTCATTCATAATCAATGGGGAGTCCCTGGAAGCATTGATCGACTCGGGATGTTCCAAATCAGTTGCGTCAGCCAGAATTGCGAGGAAACGATTTATACGGAATGGGAGTGTCATGACTGCGGATGTATCATGCGTGATGTGAAAGTTCAGCTGATTGTTGGTGGTAGTTTATTGAGTGTTAATTGTGTTTCATTGATGTTGAAATTATTTAAGAATGGACGTAATAGGAATGATGGGAAGTCTAAAATTGACAAGACCGGTGTATCTTTTCCAGGTATTGCAGAATATCAGTTAAATGAGAATTTGCGAATTCAAAATGGTGATTTTTCGGCGGCATTTAGTGACGGCAAGTGGACCGTGAAGTGGAAATGGAAAGCAGAACCAGCTGTAAAATTATATTGATGCCATTATTGTCAACCAGTGAAGAATAAACGTCAATGAAGTAATAAGCCATTTAGCAGTATACGAGCTATTTTCAAAGCCACCGGAAGAGTGTGATGATGCAAGAGTGCTAGGTATCCAGCATCAAACAATTATTAACGGTCGTACGTGGCATCGTGGAAACACAGTGCCGTTTACAACTATGTCAAGAAGGGCGTTATTTTCCCCCTGTGGTCAACTCGTTGGGCACTATCCCGTTGCTGGACGGTTAAGAGTAGCAAGTAGCTGGAAGTAAGTGGGATGATACGATTGGAAAAATCGCTTTAAAAATGGTTAACGAAATGATGTATCACGTGAAAGAGAGTAATCCGGTGTCTTGTGAGTGGCACGTAAACAAGGACGGATCAATGATTGTCTGGTGCGATGCGAGGAATCTGGCATTAGGAATTGTGTTAGAAATATCAGGAAATATCGTCGAAGATGCATCATGGATGAGGAAGAAAAACGATTTTGATCATATAAACCTTGCAGAGTTAGACACTGTGATAAAGGGAATTAACTTAGCCATCAGTTTTATTCAGTTTTAAGTTTGCTGATATGCTAGTCCGAAGACGTCTGCATTTCATTTGTGAATTACAGAAAAGTAATGACTTAACGATCTTGGTCACTTACAAGAGTCAGTAATAAATGGCTGACAAGGGTTAAATCGTGTGTCGAACCAACTGCAAGCACCGTTGCTGTTGTGAGCAAAGTGTTACAAGAAAGTCATAGACAGCACCATTACGGTGCCAAGAAGAAGTTCTATTTTGCAAAGCAACTTTGCCTGGACGTTACACTTGAGGATGTAAAGGCTATAATTGGTGAATGTTCAGAATGTCAATCTATCGATCCGGCACCTGTTAAATGGGAACAGGGAGAGTTAAGCGTTAAGGAGATGTGGAAGAGACTGGCTATGGATGTTACACACTATCTAAGCAAGCTTTATTTAACTATGATTGACTGTGGACTGGGTCAGAGGTGAAGACGCGGAAACCATTACACTGAATCTTGAACAGATCTTTAGAGAATGAGGTTCCCCTGATGAGCAGGTGATTGATAATGCAACATCATTTCGGTCGACACAAATGAAAGTACTGTGTCGCAAATGGGGTGTGAAATATGTGTGTTTCCATGTGCTTATCAGCCATCAGGAAGCGGCATAATATAACGAATTCCCATTGGTGAGATATGTAATTGGTTAAAATTGAAAGATTTTATTAAGTATTTTCAAAATAAACTTCAGTATTACTAAAGAAAAAATATTATGTAACTCGTTGTCATGATCTGTGGATCGCGAAGAAAAGATGACACCAAGAGTTACAATGAACAATAGCCAAACGAAGAGTCAATATAATAAATGGTGAAAAATTAAGATAATCATAAGAATTGGTTATTGGTTCATGGGATTAGTAATAAAATAATTTACCGAGAAAATTCCATAGATCCAATTTTCGGCTGAATTTTGAAGCAGAACAACATTGTAAAAATTCCCCAATTTCTTTATCCTTACGTTTTTCTTCCAGAAAAGCTTTTGAAAAGTACAAATGAGTGCAATACTTAATAATTGAATCTAATAAGTCAGACTAAACCAAATTAGTCAGTAGTATAGAAATTGCAATATTTACCCAACGCAAAATAGCTAAACCAATACTATCAATGATTCCATTGTGATTTTTTTCTCTTTCTAACAGATCAATAAAAGTTTCATAGACTGGAATAATTTTCTCAATATTATAAAATATATTGAAAGAATCTCCGGGTCCAAGTAATTGAAGTTTTTCCATTGGCTCTTTATAATGTTTAATGACTCCTTTCAAATCATTAAGTGAATCTATTTCCCCAGTTAATAACTCGTGGATAATATTTTGTCTTTCAATTTCTTGTTTATTTAAATTGTTTCCCACTCGTCGACCATTTTCTGTTTCAATCCAAGCTTGCTTACAAATAGAATGCGTTGAGGATGTTGAATCATGCCTACCGATAATAGCTGCAGTAGTAATTCCATATAATGGAGATTCCGCTCGGTTCTGTTCCACATCATTAAGCTTTGATGAAATGTGACAGGAAATATCATGTTCTTCCTTTCTATCTATTTCACATTCTAATTTGTTTATTTCTATATTTTCATTTTTAATGTGAGCGATTTTTTTTATTAAATTATCATAATTAAACTTTTGATCTTGACTTTTTAGGAACTGGTACTTTGGACTGTTTATTCTGCTAGGAATTTCTCCTTTTTCTGAAATGATATTTAAGTTATGGTAACTCATAGATTGGTTTCTGTGTTTCAAGGACTTCGAATTATATGATTTGTTTCCAAAGTTCACAATTCGTTTGTTCCATTTTATTTTATTTTTACAATCCACACTTCTAATGCTTATTGCATCTTCGGCTGTTTCATGATTTTTATTTCTTATCTACAAAATATTAAACCATTTAATACAAAATTGAAAACCCTTAAAAGAAATTAACCTTAAGTCTCATAGATAACCCGTCACCTCAAGATTTTGGGTAAAATTTACTTGTTTTCATACCCTGGACTTTGAATTTATGCTTTACTATTAATTAAAGACCTTACAACACTCATCCCATTACAAAAGTGCTCTCTGACATATATCTAAAAGAAAGCAGAATATTCTCAACAATTAATATTATTACTTTTATTTCTTCCAATTTCACCACTGATTATTTTTTCCATTGTATTTATTAAAAAGAGAGTTTGAAGACTATAAATCAATAATATATCGATGTTTGTTGATACTCACGAATTATAGGCACTGCCTTTTTTCGAAAATTCGTGAGTATCAACAAACATCGATATATTACTGATTTATAGTCTTCAATCTCTTTTTAATAAACAATTAAAATGTAACAGCAGTATTTATCTAATCTTTTTCAAAATATCACATTTTCTATAGGATAACCCTTGGGTTATCAATGAGACTTTATGGTACTTAGTATTTTAACTGCAGAAATTAAATTAGAAATTTTTAGAAACACAAGCGGGCCTGGTTATAGGTATAACTACATGGATATACACAGGTACCGTGTCATTACAGAATATTTCAATTTGGATTTATGGGAGATTTTCCTTAGTTGAGGTCAATGCGAATATAAATAATTGGAAGAAATGAACGTTCTAAGCAATGTTATTTTTGTTGCCTTAGAGGGAAAAAACAAGTGACTATTACTCAGTGAAATACCAATATCAGCATGCCTCTGTGGGGATAGAAATTAATTTCCTTTGTTTTTAATTTTACTTTATTTATTATTATTATTCATTTATTTCTCATTATTATTTTATCCATATTTTCTGACTGATTATATTTTAAGTTCCGATTTTTAAAGTTTAGTGTTCATTGAATTTTCGGAATAGATAGGGGAGATGGTCATTTAAAGTCTTCTCTATTTGTAGTAATCGTTACAGGGATTTCTGTTGTTGCAAATTTGAGAATTACAAAAGTTATTCAAACATTCTCTAGATTTTATTATCTTTAACTATTTTTTGCAACGGAATATGAAAAAAAGGCTTGGAAGGAAATTATTTGGAGAGAAATAATGGGAAATAATGGGATTCTCAATTTAAATTAAATTAAGATTAATCGTGAAGTATATAGTAAAATATTTTCTTACCATGTAGAAATCCATGTCTTCTTTCAAACCAAATGTGTCATGATAATCGTTTCTAAATTCATTCAGTAAAATGACATCAAATATTGGGATAGATTTTACTTACAATCCATTATTAATAAAAGTTTCATCAATATTTTCGGAATTTTTTTCTTTGTCTTTTCGATTTCTGTTAAAGATGTTGAATCTTTTCATAAAGGAATGATTAATTATTAAAAATTTAAAAAATATATTTATTAAAATATAAACAAAATTAATTTTCATTATAAAATGAATGCCTAATATTATAAAACGATGGTTTCACGGTTAGAGATTCAATTAAAAAAAATAATTTGTAAATGATATTGTAAGCCTTTGCTCTAAGTTTCAAGTTTATTCAAAACAAAAATTAATGATAATTTTCGAATATCAAAATGATTACAATAGCAATGAAATTGAAAGACTGGATTTAAAGGAAAAAATATTTCTATCTGAAAATTCCGGTTTTTAAGATCATGGTGACTACAAAAACCTAAAGGTAGTCAAATTCATCTGACTTCCAATACGCATTGCACACAAATCTCGGATAATGAAGCAAGCTTTGGCTCTCAATATTAGGAAAGTTATCAAACATTTACAACTTTGCCAGTCAAGACAAATAAGGAAAATCTCGTTCAAGATTAAAAAAAAATCTCAAGTCAACAAAAATGACTTTAAAAGCTTTTATTTAAGTAAGCGATCCTTATTTAGTTCAAATGACCAGCAGTCAATTCTGAAATATAAGCAAATGAATTATTTTACTTGATTTTCCATTGACGAAATGTCAAACGAAATGTTTTATCAACAAAGCAGAGTATAAAAATTTAAAATATAGAGGCGAAGATTATTCGTTCAATTGTCATAATGGAATTTTATAAACTTTTTTAAAAGATTTTAAAGATTTTTGAAAATTGAAAAATATCAAATCTTAAATATTATTGAAAGAAATTGCCAAATTCAATAGAAAATTATTTTAGGAATTTAAATATTTACAGTTTATTATAAACAAAAGTGTCGGAAAAAATTTTAATATCGAAATTAAATTAAGATTCAAATTACGAAGAACAAAATCTTCAAATTTTTATTCAAACTATTTTCTTAAGTATATTGAAGAGAACTATTTCATAGTCGAAAATTCTCATCACTTTTGCTTTGAAAAAAATTGTAACTTGCACCATTGTTTTTATATTAATGTCTAATATTGTTAAAATATTATATAGGCTAATGTAGTAATTATTGTAAGAGTAAAAATGTTGGAAAAAAATTATGATAATACTATACTACTGGTATTAGTATTAACCTTTTTATTTCGACTAATGTAAAATTTGCACTTTTTATTAGAAATAAATGTGATTGGCTGAGGAAAACACAAGAGAGGAAAGCAAAATTTGTGCGGGTACAAAATTTAAATAAAATTAAAATAGGTAATTAATTTTTATTATTATTTATATTGTTGGGTTTTGGATTATTTCAAGTCGGTTCTCTCTGACTCCTGTGTTCTTTAAATTAAAACAATGAACGACCCAACGTATATTGAAACAACAGGTTCACAATTTATTATCACGCTACAATTTCTGATCAAAGTTTTATACGATTCTCCGCTCGGCGTTGATGCTTTGCAAACAAACAATATTCACCTTTTGATCCTTTAGTTCTGTTGACTCTCGTTTTCCTCGGTTTCGGTTTGGTTTGATCTCTTTTCGCCTTTCCGTATTCTTAATTCTATTTCTTCTTTTCCCTACTTCCCTAATTCGTTTACCACTTTTCCTACAGTCTAATTCTTCGAACCCTAGCTGAGGCAGAATGCCGATTTTCTCTGATTTTCCCTTTGCTTATATACTCCTCGAAATCAGGATGACAAATGGTTATTGCCGAGCCAATCTTTCGTTTGACATTTTCTCCTACGTGTTTGCTTCGGCTGTCATCCATAATGGTCCAACGAATCCAGATAATTAATGGCCCTACCGGTCTTCCTACGCGCGCTATCTTCTCCTTACTCTTTTCCCATTAATCATTGTGTCAAGCTAATGGGCCCAAATCTTCCTTTTGTTTGCCTTTCTTCTTGTTTACCCAGCTCGGGTTTCCTTTATCTCTCGGGTTCTCCATTGGCTCGGGTTTCCCATTAGCTCGGGTTTTCCATTAGCCAATTAATTAATTAATTAACGTTTTCTGTTTTCATACGTTTGAATGTTTTTCAACCCTTCCTAACCCTTTTCCGATAAATCCCTAACCATCATCTTGTTGACCATTAGCTGATCTATACCTGTCCCGTTTATCCCATTCGATTTCGATGATTTTTCCGTTTATTGATTTTTCTCGGATTTCCGGATTCTCGCCTTTCGTAATTGCTTTTTGCATTTTCTAATACTGTTTCCATCGCACTTTCCTTTACTATTAATTCTGTGCACGATCCCGCTTTTATTTGCCTTTTTTCCTCGCTTACTTTCCATTTGAATTATTATCCTAAATTTTATTTAAATTTTTAATTTTAATTTACAGACCTCAACAATATCGCTATTCGCTAAGGCAGTATTCCTCAACTTGGCAATAACGTCAACTTTAAAATCTAAACGAAATTTTTAATTATGAATATTTTAGTGATGATGGATATTTAAAATTACTAAACCCAGTGTTATTTATATTTATAAAATAATAAAAAGTAATTAAAATATTTTTTCTTTTTAATTTTGTCTTACTATTCCGAAAAACTAAATAAATAAAAGGAATAAATCCCATGATTTAAAACACGTATAAATAATTATTAATTCAGTAAATCAAAATTAAATAATCATTGTAAAAAAACATGAAGAAATATAAAAAAATAATCAATATTATCAAATCAACCAGTATTTATTTAGTTTTATTATTATGGTTGGTTAGTGATGATCAAATATTTTACCTTTTCGTGCTGTTACCAGCGTAACCCAGGATACAACATTGTTTTACCGCTTGATACCCGTTGAGTAATCAACGTTGGTACTGCATCAAGTCGGTGGTGCGCGCTAATCACACTATAATTGTCGGGCACTTTTTGGGTCCACGGAATATCGTTAGAAGATAGGTGTCTGATTTACTCAGGTCCCTTGTCATCATTGTTTTTCCAAATATACATCAACCATTCTGTTATTAATTGAAATGCATTTTCTGTTTTACTGTTGTGCCATTCTGTTTTGCTCTCTGTATTCGTGTACAATTGGTTCCCGGCTACTGATGACATGCATGAATTACACACCTACATAAACACATTTTCATTACAGAAAATGTATATCCCGGAATGTCGATTGACATTCCGGGAACCAATCAAAATATGGGAAAAAAATTTCTCTGAGGCACCTAAGTGCCAATTAAATGAATTAGACACATAAGTGCCGAGTTAAAATCTCCATTGGAAAGGCACTTAAGTGCCATCATCTAATGTTTGAAAGGCACGGATTACATATGGCTTCGTTATTGCAAAATCATTATTTTCTTTAACAACTGAATTATAGCTTCCTTCTTGCTTCGTAAATAATATCGATTCACTTAAATTATTATTTTTATTTTACTTTTTCAATTGCACAAAATCTAAATCTCAAATTATTATTACAATAAATAGTTTACCTTTTCCAAATTACTTTAGTAAATTCAATTTATCACACTTTATATAGTCATATATATCATTCGACTTTATCAAACATATCAAACAAAAGGTAATACAAGGGTAAGTATATTGGTCCAAGGTTGAAGGGTCTAAGGTTGAAATTATTTAAAACCTCATTATATATATATATAAACAAACAAAGGTACTCATCGACGACTCATTTATTTTTAGAATAAAGACAATGACTCATCATTTTAAGAACAAAGACATCTGTTTTAAGAACAAAGACGCGTGCATGGGATTTATTATTATTGCAAATATTAGTGAAAAACTTAAAATATTTATTTTTACACACATACTCAACTCATTATTATTATTTATATTTTTATTATTAATTTTATTAGAACACACACAAGTTATGGGGTAGAGAATTATTGTGTGTTTGTAATAATTAAGGACAAAAATTTTACACACACACAAGTTATATATCATTCGAAAGTCTACATGTTAGTCATTCACTTGTATTGCATTCCTTTGTATTATACCTGAAAGGAAGAAAAACTAGAAGCGAGATCTAAAGTGATTGTGTGTGAATGGGTCTAAGGGTAAAAATATCAAAGTACATGTAAATTTCTTTAAAATCTATGTTTTTGGGTGTGTGTCTGTACAAAAAATTTCAATAATTCACAATTTTACACACATTCTATATCACATTAGATATGTATTATTATTATTATTAACTTTATTAATGAAAAACCTAAAATATTTTTACACACATAACTTATGGGTTAAAAAATTATTGTGTGTTTGCAATAATTAAGGAAAATGGTTTAACGAACACACACAAGTTATATATGATGTCATTGTCAAAATTGTATTGCATGTCTTTGTATTGTACACCTTAAGGGTAGAAAATATTTATGTAAATATTTATGAAAAATCTATGTTTCTGTGTAAATTGTTAATAATTTACAATAATAATTTACACAGATTCTATATCACATTCGATATGTATTACACATGCCTTGTTTAACACGGGTGTATATGGTAAATATGTGATTATTATTATTTATATATACTCAGAGTTTATCCGACAAGATATTTTGTCCCCTATGGGTATTGGCTACACTCAACATGTCTCAAAGGGTATATTATTACAAAGTATTATTATTTTTTAAAGTTATTTTTAAAGTTGCGCCGAGAAATTAGGTGAGACCGATTGAAAATCTCGACTTGAACCATTCTGTAATGCCAACAGTGAGGGAATATTAATACCTAAAAGTAAATGGGTAAATCGAAAAATGAAATTAGTTACCCTCGGAGAACTGATGTCGATAACACCACCTATAACAACTGCAATTCGGATGCGAACAATGAACTCAAGTAAGATACTCGGATCTTTGTGTTCCTCCTACTTGCAGTTGAGTCTGGTGGCGGAAATATACTTTTGGTTAAACTGAATTTGTAACATGAGCATATTGTCGAAAACGGGTCGTCTCAGTCTCAACGTAACTCACAAATAGTGGTGTAATTAACCAATGAGAATGTTAATAAAAATGTTTTGATTTCACCGAGTATGTTTGATGTTAGTTTCATGAAATGGTGAGAGATAGTTTATTGGATTTGGGAGAACAATTAAATTATGGGACCAGATCAAATCAGACACACATCTTTTATCGATAGTCTGTCAACCCAAGGAGTGTTCGATATTGTAGTGCAAATAGTGCGCTCAATCCTTACGAGCACTAACCCTCTTGATACAGTACCAACGTCGATCGCTCAACGGGTATCAATGGGAGAAAGCAATTGTTTGTATTCTGGGTTACACTGGATACAGCACGAATGGGTAAAATGTATGTCTACCTGTAACACACCACAATGGATATTGAGGCAAATACCTTCAAAAACAAGAAAGAGGAAGACTCATCAAATTCATCAATAGGCGATGTAGAAGTTGACAAAATCAATAAATAGTCGCTTTGGAAAAATAAATCAATTTGTTATAATTAATGACCATTATCAAAAGAATTAAATAAATTCGATAAATGTGTTGAGGTCTCGATATTTGAAACACTCAACTTATCTGGATCTTATATAAATGTAAAAATAAAAACAAGTCTTGATATAAATATTTATTGACAATAAAAATTACCTAAGATAAGTGATGCAAATTCCATTACAATTATCGAACAATTATTCACTTTTGTTTCAGTTACAATGAGTGCAATCTATGTGTTTTGTTGCTATGTTGTGAAGTGAATGCTTTGTAAAAAATTACTGTTATTATAAAAAAATTCTGTGAGACTCTTTTTTACTGTCTCTGGTTTTAATTATTCTTTAGGATTGCCCTTTAGAAATGTTAACCGCTAATTTTTGGCAATTTTTATACCACTCCTAGAATTAATAAATAAAATATTTTAATTTCCGGCCGATACGCACGGAATAATATTATATATATTTTACAGCTGTTTTCATAATATTAATATTTTGTTAACATTTTATTATAATATTAATATTTTTTCAACTTATAGAGCAGCAGATGTTTGCATGCTTTGTACAATAATAATAATGATTTTAATTTTTTACTTTACCATATATATTTCTAATTAAACTGTTTAAGACAGAATTAATAATTTACCCTTTTATTAAATTTTATTGTCATTACATAAAAATAAAATAAAATGAAATATCCCAATGAAAGTAATTTTAAGTATGTATAAAGTCTATAAAGATAAAACATAAACTATGGAATCAATACATAATTGATGATAATAAATATGTACACATAAAATATGAAATAGTCAGATAGTCCGATAAAAGTTTGATGATAGTAAATATATACACATTCAATTGTCATAAGAATAAAAAAAGTCAACATTGCAAAACTTGATAGCATGAGGGATAATTTATTGTTTCTGGATAGACTGTTTCTGGACAGATATTGTCTGAATTGTATTGTTTCCCAATGATTCATTTTATTGTCTTTCTTCGGCACATACGTTGATTCTATAACTCTTAGGCCTCGTTCTGTAATACTTATATAATATGAATGTGGTTATGGGCCTACCCTCATCATCCAACAATTGTAATAGTATATATTATTAAAAATTGATATCAATATCAATTAAATAAAATCCGTAATTAAATAAATGTAATTATCAATTAACTCACTTGTTGACCAAATCTTTAACATTCCATCCCAACAGCCACTGGTAATGAGACCTCGACTGCTAGAATGTCTGAGATCTGTGATATCACTCATATGGCCTTTGTAAATAAATTGCTGTGAATAGGTTCCATTTATTAAGTCACATTTCCACGAGAACATTTGAACACGAAAACCTGCGGCAATTATTACGGCTTCGTTTGAGTTTTCATCTAAATGTATCAGTTGCGTTACAGCCAATGAGTGCTAAATAATGAAATTTACCCAATGAAATCCATTCAGGTTTAATCATTTCATAATAACCTGTAATAGCATAATCACTTATAATTGATACAACTGGTTTTTCTGGTGCAGTCGAATAGAGGATTTGCATATCACAATTGCAACAAATAAGCCTATCATTTCAAAATAAGAAAATAAACTTTTTATTTTTATTTTTAACATTTTGATTTGAATTTCATTTCAAATACCCGATCTTCCAATTTAGTTTCATTTACTAGTTCAGGGGGTTTAATTTCAACGTTCAAACTATTTCCTCTATTTCCTAACATCTGGCAATCAAACACATGAAACGTTAGCTTTTGACATTCATTCACAATTAATACATGATCACAAGCTCCTCATTATTATCATGTCGATGAAAGAACCAACAAAAAGACAATGGAGAATCAATGAAAACCTCATCAGTTTACCTGCCAAACTCCAATAAAAATCACTCAAGTGACGCTGCAAGCCCATTCGTGGAGGGTAGAAAGTATCAGGTGGATAGATCGAGAATTGGACACATCAGACAAATCAATATGCGGCAATCTGGTGACGACTGGTGAAAATTACTGCATAACATTGTGGAACATCGATGGCTGCCAGTCTACGGCACTCAGGCATTTCAAGTTACCCAGTGAATTCTCAACGATGGAACAGAATCAACACAATCAATGTATATTGATTTGCTGTAGTGATCATCGAATGAGATATTACGATTTTAGTTCTACTAGTAAGATTTTCATTGACATATATTGAGATATATCTTATTTGCTGATTCCATTCAGATCCAGAGATAATTAACATTGAAAGAGCTGAAAAGGAAAGGATCATTTATATAAAATGGAACCCTGTCAAATCCAATATATTTGTGACATGCAATTTCCATGATGTTATGAAACTTTGGGACGCAAGCAACATGAGATCAGCCAAGTCAATTATCTACAAATCGACAGATTTCGACAGCTGTGAATGGAGCGAAGATGGAGAATTGCTTGTCGCTGCTTTTGAAGGCATTGTCAAATTTTTTAGATTTGATTAATAAATATTTGTGGGTTATTCTATTATCCTTGTTGGTTATGTAGTGATCCTGGTTGGTTATGTAGTGATCCTGGTTGGTTATGTTGTGATCCTGGTACGTTATGTTGTGATCCTGGTTGGCTATGTTGTGATCCTGGTTTGTTAATTCGTGATATTTGTTTTTTTGTAGTGATAATGGTCTATTATGTCGTGATATTTGTTTGTTATGTAGAGATCCTGTTTGGTTATGTAGTGATCCTGGTTGGTTATGTCGTGATATTTATTTGTTATGTAGGTATCTTTGTTGGCTTTATTTTTCTCCTTTTTTGGCATTGTTGTGGATATTGTTTATGTTGGGGTCTTTGTTGGTTTTGTTGTGGTTCCGGTTGGTTATGTCGTTATATTTGTTTGTTATATAGTGATCCTAGTTGGTTATTTTGTGATCCCGGTTGGTTATGTAGGTATCCTGGTTGGTTATGTTTTTCTCCTTGTTGGCAATTTTGTGGATATTGTTTATTGGGGATCTTTGTTGGTTATGTCGTTATATTTCTTTGTTATATAGTGATCCTGGTTGGTTTTGTTGTGATCATGGTTGGTTATGTCGTTATCCTGGTTGGTTATTTCGAGATGCTGGTTAGTTATGTCGTGCTATTTGTTTGTTATTTAGAGATCGTGGTTGGATATGTCGTGATCTTTGTTGGTTATTTCTTGATATTTGTTTGTTATGTAGTGATCTTGGTTAGTTATGTAGTTATCGTGGTTGGTTATGTCGTGATCTTGCTTGGTTATATCGTAATATTTGTTTGGTATGTAGTGATCCTGGTTGGTAATGTCGTGATCCTGGTTGGTTATGTAGTGATCCTGGAATGTTATGTCGTGATCCTGGTTAGTAATATCGTCATATTTGTAAGTTATGTAGTGATCCTCTTTGGTTATGTCGTGATTCTGGTTGGAAATGTCGTGATCCTCGTTGGTTATGTAATGATCTTGGTTGGTATTGTCGTGATCCTGGTTGGTTATTTCGTGATCCTGGTTAGTTATATCGTGATATTTGTAAGTTATGTAGACATCCTAGTTGGTTATGTTTTGATCCTGGTTGGTTATGTCCTGTTCCTGGTTGGTTATGTCGTGATATTTGTTTGTTATGTAGGTATCCTGGTTGGTTATGTAGTGATCCTGGTACGTTATCTCCTGATCCTGGTTGGTTATGTAGTTATCCTGGTTGGTTATTTCCTGTTCATGGTTGATTATGTCTTGATATTTGTTTGTTATGTAGATATCCTGGTTGTGATGTCATGATATTTATTTGTTATCTATTGATTCTGGTTGGTTATGTCATGATATTTGTTTGTTATGTAGTGATCCTGGTTGGCTATGTTGTGATCCTGGTTTGTTAATTCGTGATATTTGTTTTTTTTGTAGTGATAATGGTCTATTATGTCGTGATATTTGTTTGTTATGTTGAGATCCTGTTTGGTTATGTAGTGATCCTGGTTGGTAATGTCGTGATATATATTTGTTATGTAGGTATCTTGGTTGGCTTTATTTTTCTCCTTGTTGGCATTGTTGTGTATATTGTTTATGTTGGGGTCTTTGTTGGTTTTGTTGTGGTTCCGGTTGGTTATGTCGTTATATTTGTTTGTTATATAGTGATCTTGGTTGGTTTTGTTGTGATCATTGTTGGTTATGTCGTGATATTTGTTTGTTATGTAGTGATCCTGTTTGGTAATGTAGTGATCATGGTTGGTTATGTCGTTATCCTGGTTGGTTATTTCGAGATCCTGGTTGGTTATGTCGTGCTATTTGTTTGTTATGTAGAGATCGTGGTTGGATATGTCGTGATCCTTGTTGGTTATGTCTTGATATTTGTTTGTTATGTAGTGATCTTGGTTGGTTATGTAGTAATCTTGGTTAGTTATGTAGTTATCGTGGTTAGTTATGTCGTGATCTTGCTTGGTTATGTCGTAATATTTGTTGTGAGCCATGTTGGCTATGTCGTGATCCTGGTTGTTTATGTCGTCATATATTTGTTTGTTATGTAGTGATCCTGGTTGGTAATGTCGTGATCCTGGTTGGCTATGTTTTGATCCTGGATTGTTATGTCGTGATATTTGTTTTTTTATGTAGTGATCATGGTCTATTATGTCGTGATATTTGTTTGTTATGTAGTTATCCTGTTTGGTTATGTCCTGTTCATGGTTGATTATGTCTTGATATTTGTTTGTTATGTAGATATCCTGGTTGTGATGTCATGATATTTATTTGTTATCTTTTGATTCTGGTTGGTTATGTCATGATATTTGTTTGTTATGTAGTGATCCTGGTTGGCTATTTTGTGATCCTGGTTTGTTATGTCGTGATATTTGTTTGTTATGTAGAGATCCTGTTTGGTTATGAAGTGATCCTGGTTGGTAATGTCGTGATATTTATTTGTTATGTAGGTATCTTGGTTGGCTTTATTTTTCTCCTTGTTGGCATTGTTGTGGATATTGTTTATGTTGGGGTCTTTGTTGGTTTTGTTGTGGTTCCGGTTGGTTTTGTCGTTATATTTGTTTGTTATATAGTGATCCTAGTTGGTTATGTTGTGATCATTGTTGGTTATGTCGTTATTTTTGTTTGTTATGTAGTGATCCTGGTTGGTTATGTAATGATCCTAGTTGGTTATGTAGTGATCATGGTTGGTTATGTCGTATAGGTAGATAGTGGCGTACTGCAACAATTACCCCCCGGGGGGGGGGGGGTTGTTGCAATTTTTTTTTTGTTACAACTTTTTTTTGTTGCAACTTTTTATTACGCAATTGTTGCAACTCACATTTTTTGCTTTCAGGGATTTTTGGTCCAAATTTTTTTTTATCAGACTATAGTGAGGGGGTCTCGATGGTCCGGGGATTTTCAATACAAAAAAGTTTTTTCAATAGAAAAAGGCGGTCTTCAATAAAAAAGCATGGATTTTTCAGACTATAGTGAGGGGGTCTCGATGGTCCTGGGATTTTCAATACAAATAAAATTTTTTCAATAGAAAATCCGACTATCAATAAAAAAGCATGGAATTTTCACACTATAGTGAGGGGGTCTCCTTGGTCCTGGGATTTTCAATACAAATGGCCGACTATCAATAAAAAAGCATGGAATTTTCACACTATAGTGAGGGGGTCTCCTTGGTCCTGGGATTTTCAATACAAATAAAATTTTTTCTATACAAAAATCCGACTACCACTAAAAAAGCCAAGGATTATTCAGACTATAGTGAAGGGGTCTCGATGGTCCTGGAATTTTCAATAGAAAAAGATGGTCTTCACTAAAAAAGAGTGGTAATTTACGGTCTCAGGATATTTTCAATACAAAAAGGCGGTCTTCAATAAAAAAGCAAGGTAATTTAAGGTCTCAGGATATTTTCAATACAAAAAGGTGGTCTACACTAAAAAAGCAAGGTAATTTAAGGTCTCAGGATATTTTCAATACAAAAAGGTGGTCTACACTAAAAAAGCATAGTAATTTAAGGTCTCAGGATATTTTCAATACAAAAAGGTGGTCTACACTAAAAGAGCAAGGTAATTTAAGGTCTCAGGATATTTTCAATACAAAAAGGTGGTCTCAATAAAAAAGCATGGTAATTTAAGGTCTCAGGATATTTTCAATACAAAAATCCGACTACCACTAAAAAAGCATGGAATTTTCAGATTATAATGAGGGGGTCTCGATGGTCCTGGGATTTTCAATACAAATAAAATTTTTTCAATACAAAAAGGTGGTCTACACTAAAAAACAGTAGTAATTTAAGGTCTCAGGATATTTTCAATTGGAGTGATGAAGTATATCAAATTTTTAAAATCGATACAAAACAGAATCCTGTCATGTATGTGATAGTTGATCATGAAAACAAACCAATCACTGGTAAATTCTATGAACAAGAACTCCAAGTAATTCCTGCTCCTACAATATTTAGAATTCAAAAGATTTTAAAAACCAAAAAAGATGGTAAATATAAACAATACTATGTTAAATGGCATGGATATGAAACTCCATCTTGGATATCCGAAAATCAATTGATTAAATAAATATTATGAAAGATTTTTATATTATTTTACCTTCTAATAGTTGTCCTCTTATTTTCCCTGATAATGAAGCTAGTAAATTTAATGTCGAATTTCAAAATCCTATTTACTTGGATGGTGAATGGGAAGTAGCTCTCATGGACTTTACCTTTGTGTATAATACTTTTCCTTATTACAGTAATTCATTGATACAATATGAAAAAGTAAAGATGGATGAAGAAATTAAATATTTTAGAATAAATAATTCAAATCGAACCTTTGAAGTAATAAATCCTAAAAATACTCCTGAAGTTGACATGTTCATTGAAAGATATGAGAATTTGGTTGTTGTTTGTCCACATGTTCCATTTAAAATAACGTTTCCAGATTTTGAACATGCTAATAAATTTGGATTAAAATCAGTATCGGTTATTAGTGATAGTGATCATTTGCGAATTAAATTACCAAAATTTACAGAAGATAAAACAATTGATCAATTTGGTATAATTATAAGTGTTGTCGAAAAAACAAAATTTGAACATTATTTCGAAGATGAACTATACATCAATACTTTATCTGAAATACATGGTCAGTTAATGACAATTAATCCGTCTCCCTTTAAAGATTTAAAAATACAAAATAATGAATTGGTTAAAATAAGTCTTGCTGATAACATTTCATCAATAACCTTTGATAAAAAGTTAACAAAAACGTTGGGATTAAAGAAACAAACATTTACAGAGAAAGAAATTATTGGAACAAAAATTCCAAAATTATTTAATCATCATCAACAAATGTTTATTTACTCAAATATTATCGAACCATTGACTGTTGGAGATGTAAGAGTTCCGTTATTGAAATCTATTTGGATAAAAAAATATGAACAAGGAGAAATTGTGCAACTAGAAATGAAGAATCCAATGTATCTACCAATTTCTAATTCTTCTATAAACAACATTGAAATCAATATACGAGATGATAGTGGAAAATTAATAAAATTTAGTAGAGATACAAAAACACACTTGACATTACATTTTCGTAAAATAAATGATTAAAAAAGATTTTTATGTGAATTTACCTTCTAATAGTTGTCCTCAGACTCATCCAAATAATGAAGCAGGTAAATTTAATGTTGAATTTCAAAATCCTATTTACTTGGATGGTGAATGGGAAGTAGCTCTCATGGACTTTACCTTTGTGTATAATTATTTTCCTTTTTACAACAATTCAAATGTCAAATATAGTAAAAGTGTATTACATACAAGTTATGAATACTTTTACTTTAACCAAGAAAAAAATGAATATACAATCAGTCACGACTCTCCATTTTATTTAATATATATTGATGGAAATACATTGAACATTAATTGTAAATATTTTCCTTTTAAAGTAGAATTCGATAGTATTAAAGAAGCACAAAAATTGGGATTTTCAGAAAAAGAAATAACTTTTAAACAAACAATGAACAAAATCACTATTCCTCCAAATAATCGAAAAATAAAGTTTGATACAATTCGATTAACTATACAATATTATTACGATGTCGAGTTTACTGATACATTCGAAGAAAATATCATTACAGATCTTTCACAAATAAATGATCAACTATCAACCTTTTATCCTCGTCCATTTAAATCTGTTGATATTCAAAAAGGAAAAATTGTTAAAATTGTAATGGATGATGATGTCAGTAAAGTTCAATTTAGTAAATTTTTAGCTAATAGTTTAGGATTATTAGAAGAAGCATATGTAGTGATCTTGCTGTGTTATGTCGTGATGCTGGTTGGTTTTGTCGTGATCCTGTTTGGTTATATCGTGATATTTGTTTGTTATGTAGTGATCCTGGTTTGTTATGTTGTGATCCTGGTTGGTTATGTCCTGATCATGGTTGGTTATGTCGTGATATTTGTTTGTTATGTCGTGATTATTGTTGGTTATGTCGTGATATTTTTTTGCTATGTTGTGATGTTTGTTTGTTATGTCGTGATTCTTGTTGGTTATGTCGTGATATTTGTTTGCTATGTTGTGATATTAGTTGGT
>CAUHTR010007276.1:97597-136367 GCA_959609185.1 Schmidtea polychroa | reverse complement strand
AAAATTTCTATTACATAAGAAAAATAATTTTTTAGAAAAAGAAAAAAGGTAAAATTAAGAATTTTGCTGATTGACAAATGTTAACAAATTACGAAGTTTCAACTGAATGGGATAAATAACAGAAGTTTATCGGTTTTTCATGAACATCTTCCGAACACATCGATATTGTAAAAAATTCTAGAAAAATTTAAGATAAAGGAAAATAGAATTTAATACAAATGGCTCCTTTTCACAATACAACAATCGTGTAATGTGTATTGTGTTTTGGTAACTTAAACAAATATTATAAAATAGATTATTTATTTCAATATTAAAAGTATATTTTGAATAAGAAAGAATTAACTGTATATATAAAGATCCCTCCAAAAGTTGAAGTAGGGTTGGCTAGTATCTTGGGCCCAGAAAGTTATGATGACATATAGTAATATATAATAAATTAATTAATCAATTACTTGAATTTTCAATAGTATTTGCTAAAATATATTGTAAAAATGATTTGTCTTGGGTTATTGTGAAGAATTTGGAAAGCCCTTATATCAGTGGCGTGTGTACAGTAAAATGAGGCCCTAGGTGGACATCTTTTTCAGGGTTTATTGAACATTACACTTAGAGTAGACTATTTGTGTGTAGCCTTAGCCTATGTTCAAAAGGTTGTCTAAAAACTCGAATTTGAAATAGAAGCCGTTTTGTGATTTTAAAAATAATTTTAAAATAATTGTTTATAGAAAATATTTTCAAGGAATGTGATACGATTTGATTTTAGTGAAAAAGCATGAAAAGCAACTCGTTTGTTAAAATGATTGCAATACGTTATGTTTATAATGTCAAGTTTCATTTCAAAAAATTAAAATTGAATATCTGTTACTTTTTTACCAACTAGTACAATAGTCAAAAATAACGTTATAGAAATAGAAGAGAATATAGATTATAGAGTTAAAGTTGCAAAACATAAGAATTAAAAATTTCAACAAAAAATGTTTTGGTACATTATGCATGGGTATAAGGTAAGGTATTATTTACAATAAGTCATTAAAGTAAAATTTCACAGTTTAAAAATTTTTAATTTATTTCGTTTGTTTGGGGGGTCTTCAAGATTTTGGGCCCTTAGGCGCGTGCCTAGTGCTCATATGCGTAAACGCGCCACAGCCCTATATTATGATTAAGAAAATATTAATTGACTAATTTAATTAATTAAATTAATTATAATGAGGACTATATTTCAAAGATTATTCACATATTGCATTGATTATTGGGTGATTGTAGAATGTAAATAAATAAAGCAATGCAAAAATTATTTCGTTTTCCGATATTCATTAATAATATAATACATTTTTTATAAAATTATGACGACAGCCTAAGAAAATTTATTAATGCAAAGCTATTGCCTTGACGAATGAACAATAAAAAAGCTTCATATCGAAATACATTATGTGTACAATGGATTGTAAAGTTTTAATTATTCAGATAAAAAAAATCAGATTTTAAATATGGATTGAACAAAAGAGGTAACTAATGCTTCGATATCGTTAATAAATATAAATTAATTTTAGTGTATTATAGAAATAATAAAAATAAATGTGAACAAAGTATTTTGATTAAAATAATTTTATAAATCAAAAATAATTTTAAAGAAAAATGAATGAAAGCATAATATGCAGAACTTTATTATTTTTTAAATGACATATTTTTGTGACCAAAATACAATTTTGTCTTTTGATGGACGAACGAGTATTTGATTCAAAAATAGTTGACAGTTGTATTATTTGTTGTATTTTTCTTACTTCATTTTTAAGACCTGTTATTTTTTTCTTACAGTTCAAAGAAAAAGGTTATTGAGAAATGTTGAAGCAAATTTGGTAGACGTCATTCTATTTAAATATTTCTTAGCCATTTGTATATATTTATTAACTTTTAGTGTAATTTTAAAATTTACTTAATTTACATATTCAAAATTGACAGATAAATAATAAACTGTAGCAAGAAAGTAAGAGTCACAAACAATTTGGTGTTTACCTTATAAATATTTTGGATACACAAATTCATTTTGATAAATTATCTTTAATAAACCATTTGAAAAATAAAAATTCGTAATTATATAATTTCATAAATCATTAATTAAATTATTTAATGAAATAAAAACTTAAATTTTAACCAATAAAGGACTTTTTGCAAATAACGTGCTTTATTGTTTAATCTCTAAAATCTGATGCTGAGACTTCCAGTCTGAAATTATTATCATATTTTATTGACAATCATCGTAGATAAATGTTACTAGCTGTCTGTCATCTACTTATTCCTGTAGTATTTTTGATAAAAATCTTTCAGAATATCATAAATATTTATTTTATATTTTTAGTACTAGAAATATTTATTCAACAAAAAGTTAAATGACTTATATGAATTATATGTGTAAATTATTAAATTATAAATACATTAAATTAAATTTTAAAATTTTAACTTTAGTTTAAGTTGTATATACTTTTCTATTCTAACATTTTTCACATGTTTCTACAAAAATCTACTTAATACATTTCAAGAAATCTAACAATTAATATTTATTTTATATTTTTAGTACTAGAAATATTTATTCAACAAAACGTTAAATGACTTATATGAATTATATGTGTAAATTATTAAATTATAAATAAATTAAATAAAATTTTAAAAATTTTAACTTTAGTTTTAGTTGTATATACTTTTCTATTCTAACAGTTTTCACATGTTTCTACAATAATCTACTTAATACATATAAAAAATTCTAACAATTTAGACATTAAAATACTTTTAAAAATCCAAATCAAAAAAAATTCAATTTAGAAATTTAAATATGAAAAAATTTATACATCTTTTAAAATTTAATTGCTTTTCAAATTTACTAAACTTTGATTATTTGAAATTAATTTTGAGTCTGATGCTTTAGATAAACTTTAAATAAATTGTCGAACGCGGAATTATTTATATAAAGGATCGATTTAAGTGCTAAGTTATTTTAAATGAAAGCTAAGTAAAAAATTCCATTTTTCTAAGTAATTTATTGAACATAAATCTAAGCAAAAAAGAAATATTTGCAAAGTATTTAAATAAAAGTATCTAGACAAAGTATTGACAAATATTTGTTACGTAAAAATACAGTAAATAATATTATTGAACAGTTAATCGATTAATAAAGCTTTTGTTGCTTTTCGTGGTCGTCCTCGTTTTTTTCTCACCTAAAGGTACATCCTTTGCTACTGCAAAATTTCAATCTAATGGCATTTCAATTGCATGCTTTACAATTATATTCTTTAAGAAAATTTGTACAATTGCAAAATTCAATTATTCCATTCTGATCCAATATCCGACAACATCCCTTTTCATATTCCAAACTGATCAAACGACGTCCATTTCCTTTTTTTGCATCTTTGGATTTCATATTTTGTGATTCTTTCTGCTTCACCAGCTGTTATATAGTAATCGGTAAAACCTTTGTTTTCGATGGATATTGTAATACTAGTTTTGAAGATTTTGCGAAATGATATGCAGTAGTCTATTTTTTGAGCGGAATTAACATTATTAAATCTATTAAACATCGAATTTATTTATTAAGCATATACACATTTTACTTAGCATAAATTAACTTAGCTTTTATTTAAAATACTTAGGACTTGAATATCTGGTTTAGTAAAAATATATGTGAAAATCACGAAAAAATAGAAAGGTTTAACCAGAAAGTAAGAGATAGAGTTTCAAACATAAACTAAGTTTTGCATTGTAAATAAATCGTACCTATTTTAGATAATATTTGAATTAACGCTTGCGAAATTGCTTATCTTTTTATTTAATTGAATATATCTTTAAATTATTCCGATTTCGACAATAATATGTCATTATTATTACGATTAATATTATTGTTCATAAATAATAATTTATAATGATAAAAAGATTATTGGGCGTGCAATGAAGTAAAGTAAGTATGTAATCTGTATGAATAATAACCTATGATCCATGGGTCAGACACTAACCCACGCAACGAATTCATAAAATAAATTATAAAATAATAATCATACGAATTTATCTTCTTAGATGACAACTATGTTTCTTAGATATAACAAATCTTTCAAACCCTTTCTGCATCAATTAAAAGAAATAACCCAACTTTTGTTCTTTAAATCCTTTTTTAATGTACTAGTTTATTTATGTTAGGTTTTTAAAATGATTTTATATCAATTTTTAAACTTTTAGTTATGTCATTTTTTGACTTACTAATTTGTTACTAAATAATAATTCAAAATAGAGATATACATGCCGAAAAGGAAGGTGTTAACAAATATAACCCTGAAATGATTAGGATTGTTGTCGATTTTTCAAATAATAATAATAATGTATTTATTAAAAATATTGACTATGAATCACTAAATATATCAAAAACATGGATTTATTTACTGATTCATAGTCAAGCTTTTTAATAAATACAATGTCAATTGAAAAGAAATCAGTGGTGAAATTTGAAAAAAAGTTCTTATAATACAATAATAATAATAATAATAATAATAATAATAATAATAATAATAATAATAATAATAATAATAATAATAATAATAATAATAATACTAAATTCTCAATATTCGAAGTAAGTTAGGACATAAATAATTTTTGAAGTTAGCAATAAAATATTCAAGAGAAGTAAAGTTTATATATTAAGTGTCAATGTTCTATTTTCATTTATATTGCTACAAGCAATTATTTTCAGTATAGACAACAAGAAAATAAAAGTTCTATTTGTGATAGATGGTGAATATTAAATTTAAAATTTACTGATAGCCTTCAATATTAAAAAAAATTTAATTTGCAGTTTATTATTTTATAAAAATTGATTGTTTAATGTTAAAATTAAAATAGACTGTCATAATTACCAAATAGTCAACTGCCAATGGATATGTCTTGACTGTCGGCACCATCGCATTTATCCAATGTGGTTTGCGAAAGAAATCTTAAATTCACTTTTAACAAATATATTTACCACATAACGATTTTAGTAAACAAAAAAAAGAAAAAAAAATCAATATTGGATGAACGAATACAATTTTGTCAAAAAATATTTATTATAATACCGAGAAAATTTATTTATAAATTTCACTCAAACATTACATCTCATGTTTTAAATATTTTGTTACTGATGTTTGTTTAATTAGTTTCTTGAAATTCTTTCAATTCCAAAATCAACGAAACACGAAATAAAAAAAATTTATTCGAATTATTTCCCCCGCAAATCTAGTGAATTTAATTCATTTTTATTGCTGTCAACAAAACTTTTTAACATCTGTAAAATTTCATTTTTTTTCTTTTGAAATAAAAACATTAAATATTAATTAGATTTCGATGTGCATTTGAAATATTACTGCAAAATATTTGGTATTTTGTTGAGGCTTTAGGATGCTCTGCCAATAATGCTATAGTTAATTTTTTTACATGATATATTTTACATAATTATTTTTACATCAGCAAAATAATCGGCTTTCTTTACGTGGACCAGTAATAATATTGTTCTCTAAAATTGATATTGCAAAAATGTATGAACAACTAGAAAAATAATGTTTTATTTATTTACATAGTAAAGTATATTAAAGTATATACAGTAGTAAGGAAGTACATAAAATTATTAGTTAGGATCAGTGCAATGAATGTTAAATGAGTACCTATCTAGACCAAGGGAAAGTAATGGGAAGTGTTTGCAAACTTGTACTATCATTACAAATTACAATGCAAAGGTTAGCGCAACATTTTCAAAATTTTCACAGATCTCAATTTGAATTGCTGAACAACAGTTCAAAAGTTTTAGAAATTCATTTTATCTGTTATATTTGCGATTAAAGTTAATAAATATTTTGATTAGTAAAAACAATAAATAATATAAAAATAATAGTATTTTAAATAATATTATTTTAATAATAAATAAATAAAATATTTTCTATATTTAATACTTAATAATATATATATATATATATATATATTTATATATGAAAGTATATTTTAAAAAATTTCGTTTCAGAAAAGAGGATCTGTGGCGAAAGTTGTATTTAGAAAATGGTCAAAAATACAAATAAGCTGCAGTAGAAGTAACAAAAATAATACTATCTGACTAATTTATTTCAATAAAACAACTCGAGATTAAATAGTAATGATTGATGGAAATTAGAGATATATAAGAATAAAATAAATATTTTTTAATGATTCCAATTTTTTATTTCATTTATACTTTTTATATTTAATTTTTAGTGTTATATATTTCTTTACAATGTACGTTTAGTATATCATTATTATTATATTATATATGTTTACATTTAAGAATAATAGTAAACACAATAATATAAACTCATTAGGTTTCAATTTTTCACTTCAGAAAAATGTCTATAATGTATCTAAATCTAATATTGGGATATTTAATTATTTATGTAAGATGTATTTATATAAACTATTCATATTTATAGTATTTATATTTGATTATTTGAATGTTGTGGTATGTTGAAATTGAATGTTGAAATTGTTCGAAATATTATTTGGATTTGAATTAATTCCCCAGAAATGAATTTAGAAGATATGTTGTTTAAATAATATATAATTATTAATATATAAGTGGCCCGCGGAGTTATGATGCATTTCAAAAGGGGCGTCCAAGATCATTTGGGTTGGCCACCCCAGATTTAGACAATTTATCTCAAAATTTAGATATGAGAAAACTTCTCAGGATATAAATTTATTTGAATAATAACTGAACATTACAAAATAAAAATAAAACTAAACAAGATCTTCCTAAAACTATCAATAATCACAGATACAAAATAATTACTAAAGAAATATGTTTGCTATTATTTACAATATTAATCTTCGAGGTTGTTTTTTAATTTCAAATATTACTTCTTCGGGTGTTATATTTACTTCCCAATGAATATTTAAAGTTGCTAATCAATTTAATCTAGATTCGCCAGATTCGCTTATCATAAACTCATTATCTATAGCTTGAATATCTTTGAATATCCTTTTCTTCGGGCGTTGGACATTTCCAGTCGGAATTAGGCTTGAAATGACTCCAAAATTATTTTTAGTTTAATAAATCTAGTATTCATTTCTGAATCAACATAGTCCAAGAATGGTACAAAATATTTCTGTTATAATATTGTTCTGATGAATTTCTACGTACGTTGCTTCTATGAATTTGTTGTCCAGTTATTTTTGGTTAAATTTTAATTAGATTCATTTCTAAATATTTATTTATTGGAAAATTCTCTCATTTATTTCCTACTTAAAACAAATTGAATTTTATTATTAATTACACTTTTCTTTGACATTACCGATTTAAGAATATTATGTAATATATATTTTGGAAATTGATTTAATTATTTACTTATAATTAAAAATATATCTGACTTACATTATATCAAAATAATTCTAAAATTATAATCATAAAATAAATTTTATAAAATTACTTAAACACCTGAAAATTAATTTAAAAAAATTTATAACACAAATGTTGACTAAAACTAATATTTAAGAACTTGAATAATGATCTCATATCTATATGAATCAAAATTCAAGTCTTAAAATTTGGTTAAAATTAAACATCTTACCTGAAAGCATTTCTAAATTAGTTAAAATAAATTTCTAGAAATGAAATTTATTAAATTGGTGAGTAAATTTAATGATGTACATACTAAACACCACTATAGAAAATGTATCTCAGTGTTATTTGGTGTATATGTTGAGTTTGTGTGCACTATTTAATTTTTCTATCACTTTTTCAATTTCTATAGCATTCCGTTTGATAAGAAAGATGTAGTGTGTACGAATGTCGCATACTACATGTCTAGATATAATTTAGGTTTATTTGACATTTTATCAAGTTTTTATCACATTTTATCATTTTATCTTCAATTAAAAAATAACATTTAAAATTAATTAAAATTAAATTAATTAATTATTAAAAATATCTTTAAATAAATTTGACATCAAAAATGATTTAAGTAAGTCAATTATTGGTAAACAATAAGTCTTTTGGAAATTTATTTAAAATTTCAAAAAATAAGATTTCAAAATTGGTTATTTTAAAACAGATTTTGTTAAAAAATAATTCAACACCATCAATTTGATCGTTTTCTTGGTAGTACTTTTTATTTTAAGAATTTTGTTGTGAGAAAAAAATTATTTCTCTGACCAAGTTAGAATCCTATGACAAGTGTTATCCAGTGCAATAATATTTTTAACACACTGGTAAGTTGATATGATACTATATTATAAAATTTATTTATTTTATAAAAAAATAGAAATGCTATCCAATGGAACCTAGAATATGAGAATACGTGTAATTAAAATTATAAAATAAAATTTTAGTGAAGATAAAGGTAAACTAAAAGACGACATATATATTTTAAACTAATTTCAAATTACAAAATATTTAGATGTTAAACAATCTCTGTAAATTGCATATTTCCGCAAAAGATGACTAAACCTGAATCAATTACAAAGTGACAAACAATTTAATTCACGCTCCAATAATTCCTGATTTAACAAATAAATTAACATTTTTAACTGATCAATGATCATAAGTTAGTTTGTGAAAAAAATTAATTAGATCAAAATTTATATAAAAATGAATTAATAAAAATGAATTAATAAAATGATTTAAAAAAGTAGAATAAGTAATATGAAAAAGTACAATAGTTAAATTACTAAAAAAACTAAAATGGATAAAATGCATCGAATTTTTTTGGCCTATAGCCCAATACACATTACAAGCTAAATAATAAAATTTATCGACAATCGGGCCATAATAATAATAAGACCCCAATAAAAACAACAGATTTGTCCTAAATCAGACAAATATGAAAAACTATGATATATTTTTCTTTTAATTTCTTGAACCACACGTCAAATAAGGTTGATCTTGGTGTCATTTCTAAACACATTTTGTGAAAATCAAGCTAATCTGTCATATTAAGTTTCACGTAGGAAAGGTGCTAATTCAAATATAATTCAAACATTATGGTAAAATATTAAATAAGACTTAAAGAGCAAATGTTATAAATAAATGATGCAACCGGTCATTTTGACCGGTTCGTAGTTCTGGTGTTAAAGAACGAAATTAATTTATAAATAATTAAATAATAAATAATTTTGGAAAATATTTACGATAAAGGTAAAGAAAAACAGTATTTGTGTTTAAGAAATAACAAATTAACTATGATAATTGTCACATAGGAATCTAAAGAAGTAATTTTAATGAAAATAATTGGAATTCTAATAGAAAAGTAATCTAATAATGAGCAAAAAGACAAATTGAATAAATAAATTTTTTGAAATAATAAATTAAAATCTATTAAACCCATATGTACTGTATTTAAGATAAGAGGTCTCACAACCAAACTAAAGGTTTCACAGAATTCCAAATATTTTTCCATTAGAGATTTTGTCTTGTCTGCCGTGTTCCATAGTGACTCGGTTATTGCGAACTTGATAGCTTAGCACGAGATCTTAGCAACAGTTAGGCTTCATTAACAGTAGCAAGAGAATTTACAGGGTTAACTGCATATGACAAGTAAACTACGCCAATGTCCCGATGGTTCAGTTTTCAATTGATATTATTATGTAGGTGAATTGGGCTGTGAGGCCTAAAAAGTCAATGCATTTTATCCATTTTAGTTTGTTTTCGATAATTTATCTAATTACAAAAGTATTTTTTTCAGATAACCTGTTATATATTTTAATTCATTTTGCTAAAATTTTATTTTTATCTTTTATTTCTTATTATCATCTTTGAATTTGTTTCAATATTTATTATTTCTTTTTTGTTACGTTTATATTATTTTCTTCTTGAACTTCTTGCACATGTTATTATTTCAATATTATTTTTATCTTTATGAATTTTGGTTTATTTTTTTTCCTGTAAACTGCTTACTTGGTGTTTTTATTGTGTTTTGAGTTTAATTCTACTTAATGCTATGTTTGTTGTGTTGTCTTACCGACCTATTTTCACATTATTATTCCTATTATAATTCCTATTATTGGCCCAACAATAGCATTGTCTTCATTTCAATTAAATTCATGAAAGTTAAAATTTAATTCACTTTAAATAACAGTAAATGTATGTTTAAAAAAGTCTTCCATGTTTACTTCATAATACTTTGCTTATTTTCAATAATTAATGAAATTATCGGGTGTAACTGACGATCAAGCTCCTCAAACAACTTAGTTGCAGTTAAGATGTCGATTTCCTTTGACAAAACCACTGTGGACATCTCAACCTTTGACGTCTCAGTAGCCTGAAGTAAGTTCTAAACACTCAATTTATGGCAGGGGTGCTTTATTACACGAATAATTATATAAATTAAACATTTTCAATCTTAAATCGCATTTAATGTAATTAGTAATAATAATAACTTCTTTTATAGGCCCAATTTGAAGTGTGGCTTTGCATTAGCCTTTCCTCATCAAAAAAATATCTTGTCAACAAAAATAAATGCAACAAGTAAAACATTGAACAGAGAATAGACTATATAATTATTATGAGAAATGAAAATAATAAATATTTTTAAACAGATGTATCAATACCCAAATTATGCATTTGTCTTAATTTCTTCCTTTTACAATAATTGTTATTTAGAAAAAGATCGCCGTAATTTGGTCATTAACTAATTATCTTAATTACTATCAATAAAGTTTGTTTGTTTTCCCATTTCAATTATAACGCAGGTTGCAAATTTTGATTCTTAATCTTATTCATTTTTTATTAATTTGTATAACAAACAAAATTTTCCTTCACTAAACCTTTTAGACAAGGAATAAATTACATTTAGAAAGAATATTTACTTTTGATTGCTCGGAATTAATAAAGTTATTAATTATAAAATGTGAGAATTAATTTTCACTAATCTTAACATTTTAATTAATTAATTTGTGAATATATTTTTTAAACATTAAATTAATACTAATACTAATAATACTAATAAAATTTATAATAATAATAATAATAATAATAATAATAATAATAATAATAATAATAATAATAATAATAATAATAATAATAATAATAATAATAATAATAATAATAATAATAATATAACAATAATAATAATCAGTTATTGCCATTATTATTAATATTATTATTATCAATTATTACCTCAAATTAAAATAAATAATATAATTTAACCTTTTTAAATAATTTTGTATTCCTTGGAATTTTAAAATATTACTTTTGATTTGATATGAGAATTGTTTCATTTTTACAATATGCATGTTTTTTAATTTTATTTTCTGAATTATTTTTTATTATTAAATATGTTATTAAATATGTTATTAAATATGTTATTATTATTAAATATTTGTGCACGTTTGCGATTCAAGATAAAAATCTATTTATTTATTAATTCGCATGAGATTAGTTTAAAAAAGTATGTATCATTTATGTATATTAAATAATTTTTTGTGTATGGAAAAAATTACTTAGAGAATAGACACTGGCCGGGAAGAATAATATGAATCCGAAAGAATATATGGCAATAAAGACAAAAAATAAAAGATAATGAAAACAAGAATATATACAAAAATGAAACACGAACGAACATTTTTTATTTACAATTGAAAAAATGTTTTGATATGAAAAGACATACATACTAAAGAAAACGACAGATATGACGGACCAAGTACAATTATAAATAAGTGAAAATAAATAACATGAATAATGGAAGAAATATAACAAGACATGCTGAATGGTTGACAGAATTTAAGACTATGTGTAAAAATGTTTTAATTGAGGGGATGCAAGCTAAATTTAATAATTTAAACAATTTAAAATGTTTTTCACTTCGTTTAGCAAATTGTTTTACTACTTTGTCACATAATAATTATAATTATAAGTAGTATGATATGTCACCGCCAGGCCACATACCCCCACTCCCCCCCCCGGGAAAAAATTTTTTTTAAATAAAAGGTCAAGGTCAAGGTCATTTATTTTTTTAATTTAATTTTTTTGTTTTAATTAATTGGTCCAGCGGTGACATACTTTTTTTCATCCCAAAAATTAATGTTTCCACCATCAGATTTTATTGGACGATAGCTCATCTTAAAGCCCATTGCAAGACCTTTAAGATGTGCTATAAGTATCTTATATATCTTTAATAGTTTTAATGTTATTAACAATTGATGACCACCATCTTTTCAAAGTTAAATTATTATTATTCAAATATTATTAATTGGTCCAGCGGTGACATACTTTATTTCATCCCAAAAGTTATCGTTCCCATTATCCGAATTTATTAATCAATAGCTTATTTTGAAGCTTAGTGCAAGACCTTTCGAATGAGCTATTGAAGGTATCATCATCATTAACAACGGCAAAGTTATTAACGTTTTCCCGAGACCATTTTTCAAGGCCATTTATTTTTCAAAATATTATTTTCAAGGTCATTTATTATTTTCAAGGTCATTTATTTTTTCAAGGTCATTTATTTTTTCAAGGTCATTTATTATTTTCAAGGTCATTTATTTTTTCAAGGTCATTTATATTTTCAAGGTCATTTATTTTTCAAGGTCATTTATTTTTCAAAATATTATTTTCAAGGTCATTTATTATTTTCAAGGTCATTAATTTTTTCAAGGTCATTTATATTTTCAAGGTCATTTATTTTCAAGGTCATTTATTATTTTCAAGGTCATTTATTTTTCAAGGTCATTTGTTTTTCAAGGTCAAGGTCAAATTTTTAATAAAAGGTCACGGTCAAAGTCAAATTTTAAACAAAGACATATGACTCATCAAGGTCATTTAAACAATGACCATGACTCATCAAGGCCATTTCAAGGTCGCGTGACTCATCAAGGCCATTTCAAGGTCGCGTGACTCATCATGATGACTCATCAAGGTCAAATTTTTAATAAAAGGTCAAGGTCATTTTTTTCAAGGTCAAGATCATTTATTATTTTCAAGGTCATTTATTTATTCAAGGACATATTATTATTTTTAAAAAATATTATTATTTTCTAAGTTTTTATTTTCTAAGTTTTTATTATTATTATTATTATTATTATTATTATTATTATTATTATTATTATTATTATTATTATTATTATTATTATTATTATTATTATTATTATTATTATTATTATTATTATTATTATTATTATTATTATTATTATTATTATTATTATTATTATTATTATTATTATTATTATTATTATTATTATTATTACTATTATTATTATTATTACTAATATTATTATTATTATTATGATTATTATTATATATACTCTGAGTTTATCCAACAAAATATTCTGTCCCCCTATGGGTATTACTCACAATGGTACTGCTCACCAGAGTACTACTCACACTCAACAAGTCACATGAGTACTGTTCACAAAGTTACTACTAAAAATATTCAAGACAAAACTTTAACAAAGAAATTCTAAATATTATTCTTTAAATATACACTAAAATTTATTAACACATTCACATTCATCATCTCCACAGTTCATAACATTTTCAACAACATGATCTATACAATCACTATATACGCACGGTTCAGTATCCGTAAATTCCTCCATAGGTTCATCAATTTCTTGAATGCTTTCCTCATCATCTTGAGTGTTTTCTTCATCTGTTTCATCAAATCCCGAATCTTCACTCTCTGCTACCCAGTCTATATTTAATGCGTTTGCAACAGATAATATATCATCCATTTTCACACCAGATATTTCTGCTAATTTTTCCAATAAAAAGTTTATTATAAATTCTAAATATTAAATAATTTGATAATTAACTAATCATATTAACCTTTTTCTGTAGTCATTATTATAGTCATTATTTTAAAACTATAGTATATATTTGTTTATAGAAAATATAGAATATAAGCGAAAACAAATATAACTAAATACATTTATTAAATACAACAACATTTATTAAAATAACTGTGAAAGTCTAGCAGACATAATTTTCCAAATTGGAGAATACACATCATTATTATCAACTTTATATCCTTGGATTGCAATTGTTATATACCAATTTTCGTTTTCTTTGAAACTGATTTCATCAAAGGAATCATAAAATTTTGCATATCGGTTGTTGAAAAATGCATTTTGATTGCATGATAGATTCGTATTCAACCTTTTGAAAACATCATCTATGGTTTTAATATCTAACATTGAAAGCGTGCCGGTTAAGAATTGAAATTGGGTAGGAATTAGCTTGATCGGTGACACCAATTTCATATTGATTTCTTCTTTTAAAAAATACATTTTGTAGTTGTGGAACATTTGAACAGGTTGTACAAGTTCTGGAACTACTTTCGGTTTTTGTGTGCTTGAAAATTTCTTGGTCATTGTGAATTATGTTTAAAATGAAATGGTGCAGGGTTTTTATACCTATGACTATTGTTTATCATCCAATCAGATTGCAGCATGTTTTTGTTTTAATTGAATTGATATTGCAATGATAAATAATTAATTAAGTGATAATAAAAAATCTAAAAATTCTTTTCCTTCAATTATTGATTTAATTTCAGATATGATATTATCAACTATACATTTGTAATCAATATTTTGTATTCCAAGAATTACTATCTTACCGCTAGCGAATATATTTACACACATAGGGTTATATTTTATATATCTCAAAGCTGGAAATAATTCTGGTTCATAAAAGCATGGTATTAATTTAGCTAATTTATTTAAATTACAAGAAAAACCTATATCAGAAGTTACGGTTATCGATTGTATTTCTAAATCATAAACATTATATTCACTAGCTTTGATTATTTCCTTACACCCCATAATTCTACATTTACCAGTTTTGAAATATATTATCGGATATTTATTACTTCTATTGATAAGTTGTTGTGGTTTCCCTATTGGAAATACCATTTTTGATACATCAGTTTTTGCCCTGTAATTTATATTTGAAAGCATTTTAATGAAATAATTATAAAAACTCTGATATATATAGGTATTTAAAAACAGAGTTCATTTAAATTAACAATATAAACAATAATTATATTGTTTAAATTTAAAAAATGGAATTACGAAATGATGCAGTATACCAAATCGTTGGTCCAAGTGGTAGCGGGAAAACTTTATTTGTTTGTAAATTACTAAAATCAAATTTGTTTAAAACAAAATTCAACAATATTTATTGGCATAGGGGCGCCGACGAAGAACATGGATTGACGCAATCAAGTTTCTGTCAGTTGAAAAACATGAAAATAGTAAATGGTTTTGATAAAAACTGGTCAAGTCGTTTGAAGAAAGATGATGTCATCATTATCGATGATTTGTATCAAGAAGCCAATAAAGAAAAGGATTTTAATAATTTATTCACAAAAATCAGCAGACATGTTGGTGTAACAGTTATTTTCATAACACAAAATCTATTTCATCAAGGTGGTGCACATCGAACACGTAATTTAAATGTACAATATTTAGTTATTTTCAAGAATCCTAGAGATGCAACTGTCATTGATTTTCTTGGACGACAAGCATACCCTAATAACCGTAATTTTCTTTTCAATGCATTTCAAGATGCTACGAAAATACCGCATGGGTATATATTTCTCGATTTCACACAACAATGTCCTGATGATATACGCGTAAAAACAGATATTTTCAACTCAAAAGGTGCCATGGTATATAAACAAAGTTCAAAACAAAGTTGAAAACATATAAATCATGTTTTCAAAAACACGGATATCGGGTAAAAAACAACCAAAAGTTCCACCAACAACTAGTTATACTCCATCTAAAGAACTTATTACAGAAATTTTCCTGCAATGAATCTTATTTAGAAAAATCCTAAACCTAAACCTAAAAGTAAAACCACTAAGAAAGTAAAAGTTGTTAAAAATCATCGGAGTTTCCCGTTTTTCAATACATTGTTAAAGGCACCAAGTATGAAAAGAAACAGTATTTTGCAATCATTTCCAAATTATGTTGTCGATGATTTACTCGATATTATACTTAAAGTAGTCAAAGGCAAGATTAAAATCAGTAAATCTAAAAAGCAATTATTGAGTAAACATAGGAAACCTTTGCTATCATTAGTAAATAATAAAAATCGTCAACAAATGAGAAAAATTATATATAAACAACAAAGGGGATTTATCGGTGCATTGATACCTTTAGCAATATCATTATTAGGTGGAATAATAGGAAGTCGATCATAAACAATGGGTGCTAATCCTTCATTACCAGACATTAAATTTAATATTAAATCTTCTTGTTGTAATGGAGAAGATTTGGACGAACCCGGAAGACGAAGCCGGTTTTGGTGGAGTGGCAAAAAGAGTTCCGAATTCGAAAAAGAAAACCCAGAAGTGGTTATCAGACCAGCTTGCGTACAGTTTGAACAAACCAATGCAGAAACGATTCCCAACAAGAGCATATAAAACATATGGAATAAATGATTTATGGCAAATGGATTTGATGGAGATGATACCCTATTCGAAAATTCACAATGGGTATAAATATATTTTAACATGTATTGATGTATTCAGTCGGTTTGCCCGAGGAATACCCGTCACGGCAAAATCTGCAGATGAAATGTCCAAAGCTGTTAATCATTTATTTAAAGATGGACATCCTAAAAACTTGCAAACTGATTTAGGTATTAATATTATTATTATTATTATTATTATTATTATTTTAGGTAAAGAATTCTACAACAGTAAAGTCAAGCAAATCCTCAATAAATTGAAAATAAACCATTACTCAGTACATTCTCAATACAAAGCTGCTCATGTTGAAAGATTTAACCGAACTTTGAGAGATAGATTAAAGAAATTATTTGTGCATCAAGGTAATTAAAAATGGGTATTGGTTTTACCAAAAATAATAACCAGTTATAATCACTCATCACATCAAGGACTGAATGGATTAAGGTCGATTGATATCACGTCAAAAACAATCTATTCTAAAAAACCTGAAAAAATTACAAAACCGAAATATAAAGTAGGTGACCATGTTAGAATTAGTAAAATTAGTGCATCACCATTTATTAAAAATTTCGATACGAATTGGAGTGACGAAGTCTTTGTAATTTCAAAAATAAATACTAAATAGAATCCTGTAATGTATGTCATCAAAGACAATGATAACAATATTGTACAAGGAAAATTTTATGAACAAGAATTACAAGTTATTCCTCCTCCAAAAGTATTTAGAATTCAGAAGATATTGAAAACTAAAAAGGTCGGCAAGGATAAACAATACTATGTCAAATGGCATGGTTATCAAAACCCATCATGGATATCAGAAAAGGACCTAGTAAAGTGAATTTTTATACTATTTTACCAAGCAATAGTTGCCCGCTTATTCATCCAGATAATCAAGCCAGTAAATTCATGGTCAATCTCCAAAATCCGATTTCTTTAAATGGTGACTGGGAAGTTGCACTGCAAGATTTTACATTCGTGTACAATACATTCCCATTTTATAGTCAATGTAAGATTGATTTCAAAAGGAATGCTATGAAAACATGTAGTGGTATCTTTATTATCAGTAATTATGATAAAACATATCATATTCCGAATCAAATATTAGATCCGCATTGCTCTATGTTTTACAAGGATGGATTAAATATCAGTTGTGATTTTAAACCATTTACAATAACATTCGAATATATTGAAGATGCCAGACGAATGGGTTGCAATAAGTTGAAAAATGAAGTTATGGAAACAGAATATTTATTACGCTTTGATCTATTTGAAGCAAACAGTGTAATGAGAGAAGAAATCAAAATATCAGTGTCGTATAATAATGAAGTTGAAGAATCATTCACCTTTGCTGACGAATTATATATTGATAAACTTGATGTGTTACTTAAATATTTAAAGTACAATTGTTCACACATATTTAAAAGTTTGGACATTGTGAAAGATTTGTTATTTACATTCAGTTTGAATGATGACATTTGCGAAGTTACATTTGATAAAAATTTGACAAATACACTTGGATTAGAGAAGCAGCAATATCGGGAAAAATCGGCTGGTATACGTAAACCAAGAATACTTGAACATCATCAACAAATGTTCATATATACTAATATTATTGAGCCTATAATTGTTGGTGATTCCAGTGTTCCTCTATTGAAATCGGTGTGGATTGGAAAATATGAACATGATGAAGTTGTCAATATAAATATAGATAATCCCATGTATTTACCAATTTCAAGCTCATGTATAAACAATATAGAAATAAATATTCGTGACGATAGTGGAAAACTTATAAACTTCCCAAAAGACTCAAAAACTCATTTGACACTACATTTTCGTAAATTAGATGGCTAATTCCGATATTATTAGTATGTATAGTGATAGCCAATCTGGCGGTGAATCACCATATTTTATTGGTAAACAGTACGGATCAGGTTGGTTAAAAACAATAGGGAGATTTGCACTTCCTATTCTTAAACGTATTGGTAGTTTTGGCATGAAAACTGCAAAAGATGTGATTATGAATGAGCAGAAAATATTACCATCCCTAAAAACAAATGCTTTAGCTGAGTTAGGGAAGGTTCTACCTGGAGTTGCTGGTATGTTTCAAAAAGATACGCCTCCAGCCCCAGCTCCAAAACGTAAATGGCATGGAATATCGCGTATAAACAAACGAATGAAAGGACATGGAACTATATTTGCAAAATGATTTGTGGTAAATCCGAATTATGTATATTTGATAGACCATCGCCCCAGGCTGTAATAGAATTTGGGGTCTTTGAGGAAGTTTTTCCTATGAATTCAATTACTGATAGTAGAAATGATATCGAGTTTTATATTAATGGTTCGCGAACTGAATATTTAGATTTGAACGATACTTTATTGACTGTTCAGATCAAAGTTGTAGATAAAGATAGAAAAGTTTTGGATGCCAATGCTGATGTATTACCAAACAATTTCATGTTTCATATTCTGTTTAAAGATGCAGTGTTGGGATTTAATAATATCAAGATTGAGGGCGGAAATAATACATTCATTCACAAGGTTTTGATAGAAACTATTTTAAATTACAATTCCGATACTAAAAATACCTGTTTTACACCTATGGGTTATGCAGCAGCAGATGATGAAAGAAAAAAATGGGTTAAAGGTTCAAAAGTATTCACTATGTGCTCATCATTACAACTTGATTTTATGGATCAACCGAAATATTTACTACCGGGAGTTAATGTACATATTAGATTGAAAAGGTCCGATTCTGCATTATCTCTTACTAGTGAAACTGGTGCACCAATATGTCAATTAGTTGATGCAAAATTATTGGTGAGAAGAGTTCGAGTAGACCCGTCAGTATTAGCTGGTCATCAACTGGGTCTTAATTCAAAACATGCAATTTATCCTTTAAAAACAAAGGAAATTGTACAATTTGCTATTGCTAAAGGTGCTTCATCATTCTATAAAGAACAAATATTTGGTGACAGAAGAATGCCTAATTTTATTCTGATAACATTTCAAAGTGAAACGCAATATAATGGGTCTTATACTGCTTCCAGCTCAATTTTCAAAAACTTTGGTGTTACTTCATTGACTTTGTTGAAAAATACTGATTATAGAGAAACATATACTCAAGATTTTGAGAATGATAATTACTGTGCGACATATATGCAGAGTATTGTTAGAAATCTTGGTTATTTAGATAAAAATTTGAATTGCGGAATAACTCTAGAAGATTTTAAAAGCAAATACCCATTTTTTACATTTGTTTTAGCTCCCGATTTTGATTTAAATCAGAGTCAATTACCACAAAATGGGAATTTACGACTGGATATAAAGTTTGCAAAGGCCATTACTGAACCAGTACATGTTATAATATATGGAGTATTTGAAAATGAAGTTCAAATTACTGCAAATAGAACCGTGCTAGTATAAATGTATACAGAAATATAAAAAGTTGTCATGGAGTAAGTTTTTTTTTGATACTTAGGATTTATTAAAGTAGTTCTGTTCAGGTCAATAGAATTGGAAAACAGATATTGGGAAATGAATTTGTAGGAGTTTTTCCTCTCGATAAAATCCCATATTTGAGCAATAATCAAGCCATAATCGTCAATACTCAATCGTCTCATCTTGGTGGAGAACATTGGATTGCTATATATATGAAACCTAGTAATATATTCGTGTTCGATCCAATGGGTTTCTATTACCCTGCTTTGTTGGTATCAAAACTACAAACAATGGGGAAACCTATTGTATATAATAAAACTATGTTTCAAAATCCATTGACACAAACATGCGGTCAACACTGTTTAGCTTGGTTGTTGTATAAAAAATTTGATGTTTAATAAATGTATTTTGTATCCTTTGTTGTTATTTTAATTATTATTATTATTATTATTATTATTATTATTATTATTATTATTATTATTATTATTATTATTATTATTATTATTATTATTATTATTATTATTATTATTATTATTATTATTATTATTATTATTATTAATATTATTATCATTATTATTAATATTATTATTAATATTATTATCATTATTATTAATATTATTATTATTATTATTATTATTATTATTATTATCATTATTATTAATATTATTATTATTATTATTATTATTAAAATGATGATTGCTTGGTAGCAGCATTTATTATTTAAAACAATAAAATGATAATTTAAGCCTTTTGCTGCAAATAATGTATTTAATGAAAGAATTTTCGACTATACGATAGTCCTTGTCAATCTATTATTATTATTATTATTATTATTATTAATATTATTATTATTATTATTATTATTATTATTAATATTATTATTATTATTATTATTAATATTATTATTATTATTATTATTATTATTATTATTATTATTAATATTATTATTATTATTATTATTAATATTATTATTATTATTATTATTATTATTATTATTATTATTATTATTATTATTATTAATATTATTACCCAAATAAAGACAACACAATCATTGTGCATGCACAAAGTCATGACTAACAAATATAGTCAGTCCCATGAAGTAGATACCATTTGATTGGCTGATAGAGAAAAAATATTCAGGAATGTGTCTTAATTCTGATTGGTTGAGACATAGAAATATTCCTGTTCTATATAAACATTGACAAAACTAAAATTTGTCACAATTTTTCAAAATTACAAACTTTAAAATGTCTAACCGAAACAATAATATTTTAAGAAGTTTATTGACTACCGGTAATTTTATTATTTATTTATTTATTATATTTTATTTTTTATTTAGATCCTTTCGACTGGTACCAAGTGACCGAAGATGATTCAATTTTGAATGTTGATAGGATTTTCGGTAAATTTAAATATTTTAATTTTTATGAAATTATTATTTTATTTAGAACCTATTATAATTAGCGACGACGATGATGTCGTGTTTATTGAACAAAATGATGCCTTATTTGTTGAGCAAAACAATGTTTTCAATAAACAAAGTAAATTTATTTTATTTTAGTATATTATTTTTTAAAAATCATTTTAGTGTTTAATGTTGACATGGATGCAGATACCCCAATTAATAATGGTGAGGAAAACAATATGGAAAATGCCCTCACTTCTATTGAGGAAAATAATGCTCACATTTCTATTGATGAAAATAATGCCCTCACTTCTATTGAGGAGGTAGCTGATGAGGAATCTGATTCCGACCAGGAATCACAATGTAAGATTCTATTTATTTTTATATTTTGTTTTTTAATAACATTTTGTTTTTTAAAGATTTATTAATAACATTTGTAATTAATTAAAAATTTCTTAATAACTTTTTAACATTTGTAAAATATGATGAAAATTATGAAATTCTGAAAATGATATATGATGAAATTATTATGAAGAAATGATGAAATTATTATGAAGAAATTATTATGAAATTATTAGGTTATACAAATGTTAAAAAGTTTTTAAGAAATTATAGTTATAAAATAGTCCTTGTAGTTTGCAATGAGCATCTACATTAGTTAAAATAATAATAATAATATTAATAATAATAATAATAATAATAATAATAATAATAATAATAATAATAATAATAATAATAATAATAATAATAATAATAATAATAATAATAATAATAATAATAATATATCTTGTAGTCTGCAGTGAGCATGTAGCTGCATCAAACTATTTATTTATTAGGTAATAATTACCCTTTATTAAATGTAGTCTGCAGTGAGCATGCAGCTGCATCAAACTAATTATTTATTAGGTAATAATTACCCTTTATTAAATGTAGTCTGCAGTGAGCATGCAGCTGCATCAAACTAATTATTTATTAGGTAATAATTACCCTTTATTAAATGTAGTCTGCATCGAGCATGCAGCTACATCAAACTATTTATTTATTAGGTAATAATTACCCTTTATTAAATCTAGTCTGCAGTGAGCATGCAGCTACATCAATAATAATAATAATAATAATAATAATAATAATAATAATAATAATAATAATAATAAAATCCCACATTTATAGTTTACAAGACTTTATTAATATTTTACAATTATTAATATTTATTTCATTTTTATAATGTATTTAAATGAAACATATATCAATAATTGTAAAATCCTTATAAGAACTAAATGATAATTGCGTAAAAGAAATATAAATGTTATATAAATACAATTTCATGACTAATATTAATTGATAAATATAATTAACAGGCAAATTTTATCCACATTACTGCCAGGCTTCAACTGGTCACTCAAAATTATGTCACAAAGTGATGAAAAAATATTATGGTCGTAAATTTTATGGTATCAAGTACTATATATGCCCAATATGCGAGACTTCCCATAGCATTAAATATTTAGAGTTTCAGTATACATAAATCCCATTTAAATCAGTTCTCTTTAAATAAAAAGGATTTATTTAACAAACTGCGAAATACCTCAAAACATGTAATTAAAACTACTGTAAATAATACAAAACCTGTAAATAATATTACAAAACCTGTAAATAATATTACAAAACATGTAATTAAAACTAATGTAAATAATACAAAACCTGTAAATAATATTACAAAACCTATAATTAATAATGTTATTAATGTAAATAATAATTTAAAAAGACCTGCTGTTAGTATTGGGTCTGATGCTCCCTCTAAAATTAATAAATTAGATCAAATAACTGTCAATGATGTGGTTAATAATATTCAAGTAGGCGGTTCAGTCGATATTGACGATGAACCTGAAATCGAAATTGATTTTAAGGGGGTTCGAAAGAATCTAAGATTTAATGTAGAGAAGGATAACATCATTCAAATAACCATAACCGATAAAATCGTTAATAAGTTAAATCATGAAATAAACAGAATGGGGTCGGTGAAAATACAATTCTCCGTATTGATTCAATTTGAAAAAGATGGTGAAATTAAAGATAATTTCTTCTCGAATAGGGCAGAGGCTTTTTCAGATAGTTTTCTAAGTGAAGGGGTTCACAAATTAAATAATAAAATAGAAAAATTCACATATTTGGGTAGTGGATGGCGGGTTGTTAAAATCAAAGAAATAGATTTTATATTAACAAAATTTACACATATGAATAGGCTAGCTGGACATAGTTATATCCCCACCCCATCATCTTTAAAATCTAAAAATGCAATAGTAAACGTTAAAAACACCGATGATATGTGCTTTATATATAGTATTTTAGCACTTTTAAAACGTAATATTATACATACCGTGTTAGTTCCTATGAAAATTATCTTGACGAGTTAAATTTTGACCCCATTTCCGACTGTCCAATGAAATTATGTGATATTCCTAAATTCGAGATGAAAAATAAAGATTTAAATTTAGCAATAAATGTTTTAACTTATAGAACGACCCCTGCTAAGCCTTTTGAAAATAGAGTTGACGATAATTATATTCCACATCATCCTCAATTGGATATAATTCACCGATCTAAGGTTATAGGTGGTGAACCCTTATACTTACTTTTATTGGAAGACGGTGATAATTTCCATTATACCGCAGTTTTTAATTTGCAAAAATTAATGAACTCGCACCGTAGTAGCTCTTGTAGTGTTCAAATTTGTGTAAACTGGTGTCCCCATTGTCTTAACGGATTTAGACTTAAAAATGCATTTGATATTCACGTCGCCTTATGCATTAAAAACCAGATAGGAACAACTCTATACACACTACCTAATGATAAAAATTTAATTTTTCAAAATTATGCGAAAACCATAACTCCGCCATTCGTGATATATGCAGACTTTGAATCAATTTTACCGGGGGATATAATGCACCATCAAAAGCATTTGCCAATAACAGCAGGTTTATTATTAATAAATAATTATAATAACTCCAAATTTTATTATGAGTTTGTTGGGGATGATTGCATCTTATCTTTCTTGCGTAAGGTGGAGGAAATTGCAATGACAATTGTCCTGCCATATTACGAAATTAATGGGAAAAAGCCCATGCAAACCTTGTCTTTCGCTGAAGAGCGGGCCTTTCGTGATTCCAGAACCTGCTACCTTTGTAAAAAATTTATTAGAAATAGAGTTAGGGATCATTGTCACTTTTCAGGTAAGTATCTTGGTGCTGCCTGTAGGAAATGTAATGTTTCTCGACGAATTCAGAAACAGTTACCTGTGGTTTTTCATAATTTGAAGGGGTATGATCTCCATCATATTTTGAAGTATGGTTTGAAGAATTTTCCTTCTTGGGAATTAAATATTATTCCGACCACTACCGAGAAATTCATCTCCCTCATCGTGTATATTAACAAATTGTCTGTTCGTTTTATTGATAGCATGCAGTTTGTTAATTCATCTTTAGCAAAAGCGGTTAAGACTCTTTCCGATCTGCCTTTAACTTCTTCGGTTTTCGATGGCGCAATTGTTCGAGCCAAAGGTATCTTTCCTTATGACTTTGCAACATCTCTTGAGGTTCTGGAATCGACTCTTGAATTGCCTCCTATCTGGGATTCTGTGTCTAATGATGAATATGCATTAGCCCAAGTAATTTGGACTCAGCAAAACTGCAATAACATGTTAGATTACATGTTAACTTACCTTAAATTAGACGTGTTTCTCCTCGCAGACTATTTTCAACAATTCCGTGAAAAGGCCATTGCATATAATGGTCTTGAGCCTCTTAATTTCTATGGCATTCCCGGTATGTCATGGGCCTCTGCGCTTATGACATTAACGGAACCCATTGAACTTTTGCAGGACATGGAAATGTTTAATTTCTATGAAGGAGGGATACGGGGTGCGTTAACATTTGTTAACAAACATTATGTTGCAAGTTCTGAAGACACAGAACTCTTGTATATTGATATTAATAACTTGTATGGTTGGGCCTTAAGCCAAAATCTGCCTTATGCTGACTTTGTTTGGGTGTATGATGATCTTGATTCTGTCTTGAATGAATGTATGAATGCTGATATCGATAACCTTCCATATGGTTATACTATGGAGGTAGATATCGATATACCTGATTGTTTGCATGACTTTCTGAATGATTTTCCGCTTGCTCCGGAAAAGATGTGCCCGCCAAATTCTAAAGTTGAGAAGCTGATGCTCACGCATTGGCCGAAGAAGAAACATGCTCTTCATTGGCGACTTCTCAAGTTGTATATAGAATTGGGGGCTATTATTAAAAATGTACATAGAGCAATCAAATTTAAGCATGCACCCATTTTTAAATCTTACATAGACAAAAACACTAATTTGAGAGCCAATTCTACATGTGAGCTGCACAGAGATCTATACAAATTATTTAATAATAGTCTGTATGGGAAATCCGTAGAAAACCTTAAAAACGGATGAATTTGAGGCTATGCAATTCAGCTGAAAAGATGATTGTATATGCTTCAAAGCCGACTTTCAAGAAATCTATCAAAATTGATGATGACTTGATTGCTGCACATCTCAATAAGGATTCTATATGTTTAGACAGGCCTAGTTACATTGGCCAAACGGTGCTAGACCTGTCTAAACTGAGGATGTACCAGTTACAGTATATAGAATTGGCTAAATATAGAAATGAATTTAAATGTGAAATAAATGTCGTTGCCGGCGATACTGACTCCTTTTTTCTTGAAGTTAGGCACTGTAAGCTTGACATTCTTTTGCCGGCAATGGTTCGTGACAATCTTTTAGACACTTCCAACTATGACCCTGCACATCCCTTATACTCTAGAAACCTTGATTCTGTGATAGGTAAATTTAAAGATGAAAGTAAAGGTCTAGGGTATAAGGAATGGGTTTTCTTAAGACCCAAGTGCTATAGTTTGTTAGGGGCTAAAGATCATTTAAAAGCAAAAGTAGTCAGGTTAATAGGTACAGAAATTAGGCACGATTCATATTTAGAATGCTACAATAACAACGTAGTATTTTCTGTGCCACAAAGTAGGATAGGGACGCGGAACCATCAATTGTACACATTTAAAAACAATAAAATCGCGTTGTCAAACAACGAAGACAAGCGGTTTTGGGTGGGGGAAAATTCCAGTCTCGCATTTGGTCATTATTTAGCACTAGATGACATAAATGATGATCAAATATTTGAGGAAGTGGGTCCACTTTTCAATGGTTTAAGTCCAGATTTCGATTCTGGGGATGATCCTAATGATGAAATAGATATAGATGATATTTTATTGTCAGAATAAACTGTGATAAATGATAATATATCTCTTTATTTTGAAAAACGTTTCTTCTACATTGTTGTATTATCTAAAATCTTTTATTGAAAACTCGTTATAGTTTTCACAATTCTTACAATTGTTAAACACTTGTATAAATATATTTATTAATATTGATAAAGTTTTTATAAATCATGTTTAACTATTGAAAGAATTTGGTAGAATTTTTTTTTTGAAATGTATGTTGTAGTGAGCACACCACTACATATATGAGTTGAGTGTATATTTAAAGTATAATATTTAGAATTTCTTTGTTAAAGTTTTGTCTTGAATATTTTTACCAGTAACTTTGTGAACAATACCCATGTGACTTGTTGAGCGTGAACAGTACCCATGTGATCAGTACCCTTGTGAGCATTACCCATAGGGGGACAAAATATCTTGTCGGATAAACTCGGAGTATATAATAATAATCATAATAATAATAATAATCGTAATAATAATAATAATAATAATAATAATAATAATAATAATAATAATAATAATAATAATAATAATAATAATAATAATAATAATAATAATAATAATAATAGTAATAATAATAATAATAATAATAATAATAATAATAATAATAATAATAATAATAATAATAATAATAATAATAATAATAATAATAATAATAATAATAATAATAATAATAATAATAATAATAATAATAATAAAACTTAGAAAATAAAAACTTAGAAAATAATAATATTTTTTAAAAATAATAATATGTCCTTGAATAAATAAATGACCTTGAAAAATAATAAATGACCTTGAAAATAATAAATGATCTTGACCTTGAAAAAAATGACCTTGACCTTTTATTAAAAATTTGACCTTGGTGAGTCATCATGATGAGTCACGCAACCTTGAAATGGCCTTGATGAGTCATGGTCATTGTTTAAATGACCTTGATGAGTCATATGTCTTTGTTTAAAATTTGACTTTGACCGTGACCTTTTATTAAAAATTTGACCTTGACCTTGAAAAACAAATGACCTTGAAAAATAAATGACCTTGAAAATAATAAATGACCTTGAAAATAATAAATGACCTTGAAAATAATATTTTGAAAAATAAATGGCCTTGAAAAATGGTCTCGGGAAAACGTTAATAACTTTGCCGATGTTAATGATGATGATACCTTCAATAGCTCATTCGAAAGGTCTTGCACTAAGCTTCAAAATAAGCTATTGATTAATAAATTCGGATAATGGGAACGATAACTTTTGGGATGAAATAAAGTATGTCACCGCTGGACCAATTAATAATATTTGAATAATAATAATTTAACTTTGAAAAGATGGTGGTCATCAATTGTTAATAACATTAAAACTATTAAAGATATATAAGATACTTATAGCACATCTTAAAGGTCTTGCAATGGGCTTTAAGATGAGCTATCGTCCAATAAAATCTGATGGTGGGAACATTAATTTTTGGGATGAAAAAAAGTATGTCACCGCTGGACCAATTAATTAAAACAAAAAATTAAATTAAAAAAATAAATGACCTTGACCTTGACCTTTTATTTAAAAAAAAAATTTTTTTCCCGTGGGGGAGGGGGGGGGGTATGTGGCCTGGCGGTGACATATCATACTACTATTATAACATGTCAAATATTTATCAAATATCTACCATTATCCGTTTTTGGTTATATTTCTGGATAGAGAAAACTGAAGGAAAAAATCTTTGTTAGATTTCTAATCCGAGTTAATACAAATATGTATCTGTGAACGTTTTGAAAGGTTTTTGTATTTTGTACTTAAAAATATTTTAAAGTTATGTTAACTTTAAATTATGCTTCTACTGAGAATTTATCATTAACTTTATTACTAATTCAACTTTTTACTTATCACGTTTGATGTTCAATTAAAAAAGCTGGAACTAAGATGACGTCAAATGACTTTCCTTTTGCTAGAACAAATCCATTAAAAAACCTTCTAATTACATTCTCTTTATTTATTTTATAAAATATGTCTAAGAAAAAACATATCAATGAAAAATATTAATCTGTAGTTATGCGAGTACTTAAAATAAAAACAGGAGAATAGTAGAAAAAAATTTTAAATTCTCTAAAGTTGACTTAAGATAAAATCTTGAAAATACATAATAACCGGGGAAAATAGGAGAACATAATTAATGCCAACATAACATTGTTACTGTAATTAAAATATAGAAAATATTAGTTTATATGTAAAAATAATTATAATAATACAATCAAAAAATTAGATACGAAATTGCAATGACATGGGTTTTTATTTTGTAGATAAATGAACAAAATAGTATATAAAATTATTTTAGACTATTTTTGTATAACGAAATAAATTATTTTTTATTATCTTTATAAAACATTTTAAATTTGAAAAAATAAATGATTTGTTTTATATTTATTTGTAACATGTGTTATTTCAAAAATGTTTATTTTATTTAAAAGGTGCATTTTATATCCCATACATAGTCTAAGTAAAATCCTTTATTTTTTAGTATTTGAGTACATTTGAGTTAATAGCTAAATAATGTTTTGTGATTTAAAAATAATTATTGCAATAGTATTTATAAAAGTTTTATTATAACTGGTCGGTGGCGAAATAATTTAAAAAACATAATAAAATAAATAAAAAAATATGCCATTTTGGCAATATTTATTAATTTATAATATTTTATCCTAAGATATGTCCACATACTTCCCGCTATCTCCGCACATGAATTCAGGAAAATAACCGATTGAAAGGTATGAGTCAAATAGTTAAGATTAGGAAAACGTATAAAAACTTTAATAATAAGTTGGAAAGAAATTTATATGAGGCATTGATTATTAAATCACAATCCCCCACAAGTAACATTCAATCAGCAACCAATTTATTGAGATTATTTAATTATCTCATCAAATAATAACCATTACATAATTATTGTTTCTGTATATAACTGTTAACATAGATTATGATGGCAGACTGATGATGAGGATAATGTACTATATCCTATATCCTATATTCTATATCCTATATAATTCGTTTGTTTGGTCTTTTCGAGCTTTTATTAAAATTGGGTCATCATTTTGTTCGATTTTTACATATAAATTTCAACATTCTTCGGATATTAGTACTAAATAATTTTCAGTTTTTTCACGTTTTATTTACATTTTATATATTTTGAACCCTAAATTTAAAAACTATTTTGTATAATAAAATTCTTAAATCACATTGAATCCAAAACAATATCTTAGTTTCAAGAATAAATATGTAATATAAGCGTTCTGCATAAATTGATAAATTTGAATATTGTATCTACAAATATGAAGGTTTTGAAACTATTTGGCCCGTACGTTAGTTTTCCATTCATCTACTAGGATAATTTTGTTGCCCAAAAGTCATTCTTGTCTTCTTGTATGTCTTCTTGTACACTGGAACTTGAGAGCTCGGATTCTATTGAAACTTTTAAGACCCAGTTTCCTTACAGCACACTGCATGATAATCTCACTGACTCCATATTTATTGGACTCTAATTATTGATTAACACCTTTCTGCTTCTGGATCCAAAGGCCAATTGTTGCACTCGGAAATTTGGACAGTATTTTGTTTTTGCCCAACCACTACCAAGTTTCTGTTTGTCATCATTCATCTCCTGGAAGTTGCGGAGGATATCATAGACATTGAATCATGCAATAACCTCATAGACAAAATGCTGGACAGTGAGTGCACTTCTCTTGTCACAGTGTATCTTCCAAATGTTACAGACACTTTCAAGTAGACGTTGTTCTTCCATGGTGTTATTGCTGTTATAACCCTAACCAATTACAAAATTTGTAAAAGTAAATGATGGAATTTATCACATCAAATGTGTGTGACTCAACGAATATGATTGGTTGTTAATATCTTCAAAAATCATATATATATATAGTAGGCTACACATTCATCTTTTTGTTTGTCCGGATTTTGATGTCGCACTCGTTATATTAAGAATCATTACATAAAATGAAAAACATTATCAAAAATAATGTTTTTTTAAATTAAAACATTTTTCCTAAATAAATAAAATTAAAAAGAAAATGATACATTTTTTTCATGACAAATCTTTACAAATGTTTAAATTAATGATAGTAAAAACAAATTTTTCATGAAAAAATTGAATTTTATGTTGCTAGAAAAATATATTGACCAGGACTTGAATCGGAATGTAAATTTTGGAATTTCAACGAAACCTTCTTTACCAATATTGAAATCAACCTGATCCATCAGATCATATTTTGATTAAGAAAACAAAAGTTTGATATGTTTTGGAAATAAATTTTTGAATTATGAAAAAATCCTGGGACATAAATAATACGATTAGTTCTTGACATTCTAGATATTTGTCGATTCGTGAGTAGAAATTGAAGGATAAGTGTTTGGTATATAGCTACATTCAGTCACTGCCTGGTGTAGGGCTGTTGAAACTGGAGTATATGTCGCGTTGGAGCAATTAAATACACAGCCAGGGAATGGCAGAATTTGCATAGTATTGTTTGGATTATATGTGGAATAGCCTTAAAAAATTTAATAATAAAATTTTATTAATAACTTTATATCATATGAATACAATTAAATTGAAGAAATAATCTGTGAGAAATACAATTTTAAATAAAACAATAAAATAAAATTTCGAAAAGTTTATCTTAATTATTTTTAAAATAACTCAATAAATTTATGTTTTAAAAACCTATAACATCAATAATAATAATTTATAGGTTTTCCTAGAAATTCTGATTTATACATATTGGAATAATATTTTTATATGCCAATCCCTTTTGATAAATATTCAATCAATATCGAATTTATTGAGAGTATTTATTTTATTTATTTGATCATAATAGTGTTTTGAAATTATACTTTTATAATATTCAAATATTTTTTTTGTTTAAATAGTGCTTTTTTATTTATGAAAAATTTGCCATTATTATTTCACATTTATATGGTACTGGTAGTATTAAATAAAAAAAAAGATATGTAAATATTTTTCTAAATTTCTTCAAATATATTTGGTTATAAAATAATTTTATTAAAAATTAAATAGCAAATTTACGTTACATAATTAAGTGAATATTTGCTTATATATATAAACTATTATTATCATTGTTGTTGGCTTTTATTATTAAAAACATAAATACTCAAATAAATTAGATAATAACTGATTTTTTACGCAAAAATTATATTTAAATATTTTTGTTTAACATATTTCTATTAAACAAAAAATATTTTCAAAGGTAATTTTTTTCAATAAGCTGCTAACCAACAATTTTAAGATTTTATGATTAAAATGAAAAATTCAATCAAATTCACTTAAATTGCACGAAGCAATTATTATAAACTTGTGATTTCTGTACATGCATAAAATTATTAATTTTACAGAGATTAACATTCTGTAATAGAGATAGTCGGGTCCATACAATGAAAAACAGTTGCTAATATTCAGCCTTCGCTGCAATTGCCCAAACATATTGCGAAAGGATAAACATAAACTATCCTGACAAAAATATTACTAAATATTCTTCATTTTCTTTATTGTGCTTAAATTAGGCTGATTACATTTCATTTTTTAAAATATTTTAATGATTCTAATACAGAATGTAATTATTGGTGACCTTTAAGGTATAATATCTTTGAAAATAGGAAAATTAGGCTAACGAAAATATAGATTCTTATATTTTTACGAGATTAGCAACTGTCCTGATTAGGAATTTTTTCTCGAATTTAATAATTACTTTCTAGCTGACCAGCACTGAAAATTATTGAACATTTTTCAATCATTTCAACTAATTGAACTTTAATAACGAAATATAATTATACCTTTTCGAAAGAGTTACTAACAATTATAATGAGGTTGTATAAATTGGTGAGGAATAAAAATTAAATGTTTAAGTGCGCAAAGAAATCGGAAATAAAAAATTCAGAAAATTTAATTTAAAATGAGAAAAATCAAAATTTCTCGAGAAAAACTGGTATGAGCAGATAGCAAATGAAAACATAAACATGAATATTATAATTTTCAATTTCAATTAATTTTTCATTAATTAATATTTATTTATGTTATCTATCATTTCAGATAAAAAATCAAAAGTAATNTGCTAATTGAAACACAAAGCATTTAGCTATGTCAAATCTGATCGGTAAATAACAAACTTGATTCACTTTGTCTACTTTTTCTGCTCAATTTGAGTTCATTTTTCTTAACGAAATAAATTAAATTTTGCTTATTTCTTCAGATGAATAAATTGAAAACATTTTTTGGTTATACACATTCTTAAAATAATTTGTAAACAATTTAAATAAATTAAATAATTAAATCTTATTTTTGAAATTATGGGCATAGTTTAAGATTGTTCTTATTGTTTATGTTTTTAAATTTTCAAACTTGTTGCTCCTCAAAAATATTTATTAACATTTTCACACGTCTTTGTAAAACCCCAACAAAACCTTTTTAAATCTTCATAATAAATAAAAATTATTTATTCCTTTCTTATTAAAAATATTGATAATATTATTACTTTAATAATTTTTATAATAATAATAATAATAATAATAATAATAATAATAATAATAATAATAATAATAATAATAATAATAATAATAATAATAATAATAATAATACCATTTCTTGCCATTGATAAGGGATCGTTGATGAATCTTGGTATATAAGACATGTCATCATCACTAGCGCCTTTTCCACTATCTGATCTTTGTTCATCATTTCTTATTAATAATGTTAATGCATTCTGACCATTATACGTAGTCATATATTGTGGAGTGGGTGCCTTAATTGATTATCGTTTATTATCATTAATTATTTTTTGTTGAAATTTACATATTCATTGCTTTGAAGTGACTTCTGTAGATTATCGAGATATATGTCATTGGATGCTCCAAAGGATCGTTGATTGTTCCAATTTCCTCCCGAGTTTGATAGTAATGTTTGACTTTTTATCTAAACATTTGTATTTTGATAAAATCTATGCATAAGGTAATGAAAAATCTTTACTGTGTTTCCTCCCCAAATACCCTCCATGTTTCCAGAAATTTCAAAATCCTGCTTTTCCCCTAAATCTGGAGATAAATGTCGAACTTGATCCTGAAACATAAGGCTCGGAACGTAATTAGTGTCATATGACTGATTTTGAAACCTATCTCGGCCGGTACATGGCTTGACAATACATATGATAACACTGATCAGAATAAGAATCAACAAGGCTGACACAACGGATAAAATCAGAGAAATCATGAAATTATTTCCAATAATTAAAGAATTATTTGAAGGGCTGAATGGCTTATCGGATGACTGTGGAATGTCAAGTATTTCAACAATAATTGTCTAAAATGTAAATGTAAAGTTTTAGAAATGTTTTAGAAATTAAATTTCGATAAAGTTCTTTAAACATTCTATAAATTGCATTAAAAATTCATTAGTTAAGAATAATTATTTTAAAAATAATTAAAAATAATCCAAATAATTTGGACATAATTTACAAATCTTGTTTAAATCAGCTTGTAGTCAGTTAGGTAGAATAAAGGAGATTGAGAATTTCTTTTTTTACAACGGATTATTTTATGTCAATTTATTTGTAGAAATATATTTTATTACATAAATTAAAATTTTTATTTAACACAATTATTATAAATACATTTCTATAACCTGTTAGTGGTTTGTGATTTTTTTGATGAAAACTACCTTATGTAAAGTCTCTGAAATACGACGTACAGAATATTGCTTATTTATATATAATGCAATATTTACACGTAGTTTTATATATTATAATAGACTTTGAATATAAAAGTTTCATTAATATCTTTACATTTCCCACACCTTGATATTTTTCTTATATTATGAGGTCTTTTCTATAATTCATATTAAGCAAAACTGTCTTAGTAAATTATAATAAATTACCTAAAACCTCAGAATGTTTAAAGGGACAAATGTTAAATACATTAAAAGACTTTTAACACATAATATTTTCTTGTATTTTAACTTAAAAATTGCCACCTGGCCGAGTTTAAAATAAACAATATTCCTATAGTAATATGTTAGTTTTTATTTATCTATTTAAAAACCTCTAAAATAAATGCCTATGCAATAAACCGCTGTACAAAAATAATAATAAGATTACTATAGATTCTAATTTTTTAGTAATGATAACTTTCGGTCTAGTGCAATTAAGCTGATAGACACAGCAGCGTTTATTTTGCTCACCACAGTTTAGGAAATAAAAAGTCCAACATATACCTTCAGCCTTATAAATATCATAATCCTATGTCTTATTTTATACAAAATTATTACACTTGTACAATAATTCCAAAGTCAATGCAGACAATAAGTTGACGAATACAACTGCTAAAGCATTGAAGAAGCATTGAAATATTTCTACGAAATCAATATCAATAACAGTCAAAGTTTTATTCTCACAAATTACACCAAGAAAAAGATTAAAATAAACAAAATTCAGAATTTATATTGAAACGCGATATAAAAATTTGGATATCTAAATAAATGTGGTTAGCAACAAACGTGATTGAAACTTTTGAAAGTTTTCATGAAATTGGTGCAATGAAAAGATTTGGTAGAAGGAAGAATCTTAAATAATTACCGACTTTATAGTTACAATTCAAAAGTATAATAAAAATGAAAATTAAATAAAAGATATTGTGCTTTGATGATTGGAAGTGATTTTAAAAATTGCAATCCAAAAGGAAAAATACGAAAATCTAAAATAACTAATTAGTAAGTCTAAGTGATATAAATAAAACCTTTTAACAATGAAATTTAAGTTTATACGCCTTAGACATATGTTAGTGAACGTAAACCTTCGTTGGTAGAAAAAAAAATTTAAAAAATTGTCGAATTTTATTTTAACCGATTTTTACGATATGGACAGGTGATTATTTAAAAATAAAAGTTAATATAAGTAATCTTATTAAAATAATCATAAAATAATTTTTAAATTTTATTTTAAAAAATAAACTAATTATTATTACAGTGTTTTAATTACAAATAAAATTGATGTGAGAAACGCAATTAAATTTAAATTTAGCTTGATAACATCAAATCTCAAGTAAATTAGAAACAATAAAAATATTTCTGCAACTGCCAGTGGCAGTAAACATTCTAAAAATTAGGCAAATTCAGAAAATTGAACAATTAGAACTCTGTGGTTAAATAATTTTTCTCTTATAAGAAAAGTTGAATTTAATTGTAAAATAAATTCATTTCATCTTTTTATTATAACCTTTCAATAATAACAAGATTAAAAAAAAATATGTTTGTTCGCACGGAACAATGATAATTAAATTTTTAAAATTACATTTAATATATTATAATTTATAATCTATTTCACTTTATTTTTAAAAGATATTTTAACATTTCAATTGACGTAAACTGTTAAATTATAAACAAGTGGAATATTTTTTAAATGACATGAAATTATAATAATAAAACCTTTATTATCAATTATCATTTTACAAAAATTAAATATTTTCAAAATAATTTACATTCAAATTTTTTTTTTATAATTTCTTAAAAAATACAAATTATGTATGGCAATATGTAGCTAAAAAAACCAAAATGTAAAAAAAATAGGAGAAATATATAAATGTAAAATTTGGGGTTTTTTATAATATTTAGTAATTCCTTCTGTTTTGTCAATGAATCTTTATTCTATATATTTTTAATTAAATGTTTGATATGTGAGAAGTTGCATGTTGAATGACATGCCAGATTTTAAGTTATCAATATATAGTATATTCACATGATTGTCAACCCAAAATCATATTATTAAAGACAATTTTCGCCTATATTTAACTAAAGAAAATTACTGATTATACTTTAAACATCCTTTTTGTTTTCTTTTAAACTTGACCATATTTATAACTTTATGCTTAAATGTAGAATTTTTTTAGTTATTACAGTTAGACCCGTAGGTACTTTTTTTTTAAAATAAATTTTAAATGGGCTTATAATTTTATGAACTTTTACGTCCAGTAATATGTTAGTGACATATTCATTGAAGTATTAAATTCTTTTATTAAATTCATTTTAATCAAACAACTACTCATGGTAGATGATCGCTAAAGCTGAAATAAAAAACGACTGAAATAGATTTGCAATAATAATGTCTTTTTTATGAATCTTGGCTTTGAAGAAATAATGGAATTGGAGTCTATATTTGCGAGCATTTATTGGTTAAGCCGATAAATATGAAATATTGTTAGAAATTTAAATAATAAAGAAATACATTTGTTAATGTTCTGGGATCTCATATGTGCAGATATTGTCCTTTATGTACAAATGTTAGGGTGCTACAAAATTTTCATGCCACATTTTCTCATCCATTATCATCATGGAAATTCAGCCTTGCACTTCACTGATAATATCAGATCTCACAACCCCACTTTGACAATTAGCTTTTCTTTGATTTTAAACAAATTCAAATTTGTACTAACCTTTATCATCTTAAGGCGCTGAAGATTATTATTATTATTCCAATTATTTAGAGTAATTTGATGAAAATTATCAGAAATCCTACTCTAAATCGAGTTGTTGAAAAACAATTCAGTAAAACAATCAACTTGATTTGTACATAATAATCTGCTTAATCAACATTTTGGTATTTCTATACAAAAAATATTTGGACGTTACATATTACGTTATAACACACGTGTTACGTATGTGAAGAAGATATTTTAACCAATCCATCTTTTTTTTTTTAAATAGTTACATTTACGCATAAAATGTGTTTAATTTTTAATTAATGCGTTATATTTTAACAAAAAATAAATCACATGTATATTTAATTATAAAATAATTTTTTATAATAAATGTATTTTTGTAAATTCAGTACACAGACACACAGACAAACACACAAACACACACACACACACACACATATATATATATATATATATATATATATATATATATATAAAATCAAATATTCATCTAATAATGAAGCACAGAAATGAAATTATATTAATCAGTAATTAAGGATTCCCTTAAGCTCTAATTATATTTTATACCTAAGATAGTTTCCGCAGCACTAATAGGTTTCGTGTCATCCTTTATTAAAAGATTCATCAAGACTATGATCTAAATATTTTCTATTAAAAATGCATTTTACGGGTATATGTAAATTGTCTGCGCTTAATTAGCAATAATATTAAGAATTAATCAACCACAAGACATTTAAGTAAAAACGGCTAGAAAGTCTTTGATATTTATGATATTATGTGTTGGCTGAATTGAAATGAATAAAATTATTCTTGTTCTTTGAAATTAATTATTAGAATAATTGATTAATTTCTATAAATGTTTTACTAGCAAATCAGTTCATAATTACAAGAGAACTATTAATAACCGTTAACTATTTATTAATAATTAATTTAAATACAAACTATAAATAATTATTTATTATAATAAATGAAAAAAAAACCATTTTAATTGAAATAATACAGAAATAAATATCAAAATCAAAAATTTATAAATATTTGTTTGATTTTTATTTTATCTGTTGTTTTCTGACTAAATGTTTTTTTCAACGAAATCGAAAATAAAAACTTTTACTGATAATAAAAGTCGGTAATACAGTCACATTTCATTGATGACTTTGAAAAAATTTAAAAGTTGTGTTGTCAATAATTACGCACGAAAGCTCCAGTAAAAATTCTACAAAAATTTTAAATTTAATACCGACATACTCAATATGTTGTATTTATTATAAAACTTTACTATGAATCATAAAATATATCAAAAACATCGATATATTTACTTATTAATAGTCAAGCTTTTTAATACATACAATGTCAATGGAAAAGAAATCAGTGGTTAAATTTGAAAAAAAGTTCTTATAATACTCAATATGGTAATTGCATATGATTTAACAATCTTTTACGCTATTTCAATTAAAGAAAATATTGAAAGTTTAAAAATATTATAAAAAATAGAAATTGAATGGAAATGTTACGGCTATAATCAGGAATCCTGAATATTTCTTTTCTCTTCATTTTAAACTATAACTTAATATTTTGATTTATTTAACATAGATTTTAATAGCACAGTTTTCTTCAATAATTTTAAAATAGAATAAAGATGATGAATAAATTAAAGAAGTTTATTAATATTA